>CATIWQ010251764.1:0-11803 GCA_949673415.1 Euphorbia schlechtendalii | reverse complement strand
CCCACCAAGACACAGATATTCGGGTCCGGGATAAGTTGCTTATTTCTTAAGTGATCACAATATATTACATCTACAGAAAACCATTTTTTCTTTTAATTGTGCATATTCGCACTTAGTCCATTTTTGAAGTTAAATGCATGGTTCACGTATTGGGAAATAATAAAACATTCACAAAATGGAAAAATAAATCGTCCACAAAAACAGTAACTAAATGCAGAAAGTAAATGCGGAAAATAAAATTACAAGGCTTCAAAAATCGGGGGATGCAACCACCCGCTAACCTATTATTTACATTTTCCGTAAATAAAATGTGCAATACCCGAAGGAAAATAAAAGCCTAACATATATCTAACCTGCATCTCGCGTGCCTCTCTATTAGTATGGATTGCTTGAAGGAAACGAGTTTTTAACGCATTCAGATTAACGGATTAATCTCACGCCTCAACATTCCAAATCTATATCTCTAAACATCATGGAATTTGTTTCAAACGGGCAAATTCAAAACATATGAGGAGAAGAGAAATTGAAGACAAAGTCAAAAAAAAAAGTTTGCAACGGCTACTTCGAATAACTTCAAGTATAAATAGAAGATTGAAGTAGTTAAAGAGTTGAAACTCTATTCAAACATTCCCAACCTTCAAAAATTCACTATTAAGCAATCAAGCAAACGCAAAATCTTCTGATCAATTTGTAGTAGAGAGAAAACACTTTAAATTTAACATTGTAAAGGATTTAATGGATTTTATATGTTGAATTCCTCTACTTAAAAATTTCTTTTCACAAAACTAAGTGACAGTCTGGGAAGGGTACCCAAACTATGTTTGGGTGGTAGTTAGAAAGAAAGGTACTTTTTATAATTGTGTCTACCCGCTATAAAGGCTTCTCCGCCTAAGGAAGGAAGGAAAACACTAGTAGATTAAAGCTCAGAAAGGAATTCGGGGATTGAACGTAGGCTAGGGGCCGAACCAAGATAAAATCTCAGGTGTTAAGTTTCCAACCTTTATCACTTGTCTTTATACCTTTATTTCATTCATCATTCTCTCTATTTTACAAGTCTTGCTTGAAAAATCAATCCAAGCTGAGTAAAGTAATCATTAGTGATTGAAGATAAACAGTGCCAACGAAGCTGAGCAGTTTATAATTTTTAAACCTAGATCAGCTCACTTCACTCAACAAGTATCTAAAAACTGAACTTGAAAAGAATTTTTATAAAATCCATAAAGAACCAAATTAAAAAAAATTCACCCCCCCTTGTTGTTTATATTAAGCTGTTTTGGATCAACATTCCCCAAAGTAGTTAAACACCCGATACGGTTGGCCAACATAACACAAATGCCAAAAACCCAAAGAAGGTTTCAAGAATTTCAATGTGTCATCAACTTCATCACGCGCGTCATCACCATTTGTGGGCTGGTCATCACACTATTTAAGGAGTACCAATAGACAATGTCTATGTGCGTTTGATGGAATCAAGGTATGTCTAATATAGGTTTTGAAGCGTTCCATCCTAGCCAAATCGCTCATTCTCTATTTGGTTATCAAGGAATCATCAGTAGGGAGAACAACTAAAAAGGAAAATCTCAGCATCATCAATCATCATTGTGTATACCTCAAGCCAATAGAGAGGCTAACAAATTAATCAAAAAATGCTGAACAAAGAAGTTGTCAAAGTTATGGATATGAATCAACCAAGATAGGCTCAAACGCTACCACGTCTAGGCGAAAGAAATAAATCATGTAAAAAAAATACAAAAAAGCAATTAGTCTGTCAATTATCACTTTGTTGCACTTTCTTATTTGAGCAAAAATTAGGGCTTCTTATCAAAATGAAAAAAAATAGTTTGTTGAGTTGAAAACCCATAAAGGGCGGCTCAGAAAAAACTTAGGACATAGAGAGAAAAGCAAGCACATTGATTAGAAAACCTAAAAGGGCTAATTGATGGTAGGAGTCAAATCATTTGAAATATTCATACCCTTGTTAAGTTCATTAATAAACTATCATTTTTGCTGAATCTTTATGCATATGCTTATCTTGATTACTTGCATAATAACGGTAGAATACCGCAAGTAAGCATTGAATCACATCATTGTTCAATAAAAATAAAAAAAAATAATAAAGAGAAAAGAAGTGAAAAGAAGAAAAGATGAGTCTACTAGATTGAAAACCTGAAAGGGTGGTTCAGGAAAAAATTAAGACAAGGTTCGATAGATTGAAAACCTGTAAGGATAATCTACGCAGAAATTAGAGCCAAAGAAATATCGAATTCATCATCTCCTCCTTGGAATGGCACAAGGCATCATCTATCTCCTCCATAACTGAGGATGAGTATCTTCTGCTTTTCCGCATAGAAAGGATTGTCACAACAAGAAGTAACTTACAATATTTCAAGCAAAAAAGCTTCCAAGCTCTCATTATCAACTTCAAAGTGAGCATTATCATCGTGGTTCGGGATCAACATTAACATCATTGATCACATATCAAAGACGGAAGCGAGCACCAAAAAGTTAATGACTCATGTAGATCCTCTTTAAACCAAATTTAAACTCAACTCTGATTCATCCACAAAACTGAACTTCAACTCAAATCCATGTCCATCACCACTCTAAAGGAGTCATGTCTGCAAAACTCGACCATCGACAGTAAGGCAATCATGGAATACCCAACGAGATAAATCCTAGGGGCACTCATTCAACAGCATAAGGAAGGTATCAACTCGGAAACCTCCAAAAGGTTCCTCATACAATGAAGCTTCTACTATCGATCGGGCCCAATGCTCTATAGCAAACAATGCCTGCAATAGACAAACATACATCATGTGATAAATGTTGTTCGTGCATAAATTCATTCATACATACATATGCATCATGTCAATTACAAGTCAAGGTGATGTTAAACTAATGCAATATGATTATGACAAGCAAAACACTCTACTTCCACATGAGGAAACTACAAGTATTAAGAAGATATCAGAGTAGCACGTCATCAAAATTGAGAATAACAATGGCCCAACTCGAGCCATTTCAAATTTTATCAAATTCAAGCCTACCTAGGCCTCATTCAAGTAGCATTACAACATCACAAAAGCCTCCCAAAACTATTGAGTGGCCTTCGGGACATCCTCAAAATCTCAAACTCAAATTTCCACGTTTATCATGAGCTTGAAGAAACATTTCTCAGAACCCTCATGTTTTAATTCTTGATTGAAGGGGAAAAAATTTTTGCTTTCATCAATCTCAATCAAGGAATTAAAACATATGTCACAAGCATTTATCGATAAATTTCTTCATTCTTGCAGGTATCCCTTTAACTGATAAGGGGCATCCATTTCATACTCACAGCAGTCAACATATCATCAAAGGCATAGAGCATACTACTTTCATCCTTTCCCCAACAATTCCAAGGGTCACAGTCAACCAACGATCAACTCATAAGAGGCATATAATTCACACCAAACTGGTCAACCATCTCACAGCGGATTTAAACGAAGACTTACCACAGTCGATGTATCATCAAAAGCATGGAGCACACGGCTTCCATTCTTTACCCAGCAGTTCTGAGGGTCATAGTCAACCAATGGTCAACTCGCAAGGGGCATGCAATTTAGATCGAAGTGGTCAACCATCCTACGGTGAATTTTGACAAAGACTTGTTACAGTCAACGTATCATCAAAGGCATGGATCAGATGTTTTCATCCTTTCCCCAGCAGTTTCAAGGGTCACAGTCAACCAATGGTCAACTCACAAAGGGTATACAATTCTAACCAAACAGGTCAACCATCCCACAGCGAATTTTGACAAAGACTTACCACATTCGACGTATTTTTCAAAGGCATGATGCACACGACTCTTATCCTTTCCTTAACGGTTCTAACAGCAAAAATCAACCAAACTTTCTACAGTCTGCATACCTCCCCCAGACTTTCTACAGTTTACACAACTTTTCAAGATTTTTACAAGTAATAGACTTTCAACAATCTACACACCTTTTCAAGATTTTTACAGTCAACGGACTTTCTACAGTCTGTACATCGTTTTAGGCTTTTTATAGTTAATGGACTTTCTATAGTCAGCATTTCTTTGCATACTTTTTATAGTCAATGGATTTTCTACAGTCCACATTTCTTTTCAAACTTTTTACAATCAACGGACTCTCTACAGTCCTTATTTCTATTCAGACTTCTTGCAGTCAAGAGACTTTCTATGGTCCTTGACCTTTTTCAAACTTTCTACAATCTGCATATTTTCTTTTCAGTAGAAGCATGTGAGCACATGACTAACATCCTACCCCCAACGGTTCTAGTGGCAGCAGCAAGCCAAAGGTCAACCCATAAGGGGTATCCATTATCAAATGAGTGGTTTACAAGGGGCAAGGAGAAACAAGTTCATGATAACGCGGCACCAGGATAAAAGTCTTCAATCATCATGAAGTTTATCCCGAGTAGTATCAACCACGACAGGTCAGGTATCATCCACTAAAACTCGTTGCTCTTCCAATCGTGGGACCATACTAATCTCATATCAGTAGTGATATCATGAGGGGTAGCCTGTGAGGATGGGATTTCACTCTCCACCACGAGTTCGATGATGAAGCTATAATTTATTTTTCCCTTGTGAGTTTTTCACTTTTTACAGCGTCCTGAATTAATCTGGAGGAAGCTTACTTTGTTTCTTTGAGCCTTTACCTTTTTTAGGCAATTTCACCACAAAAAGCCCGAGACAAAGAAGCCATGCCATTAACAACATGGCCATGTCATTAACGACATGCAATGTCGTTACCGACTTTGGTAATGTCGTTACCGACATCGACTTTCCAATAGAACTAAAATTGCATTTTCTACCAAAAAGGTGACTTTTTCCCACATGCTCGGACATGATCACTAAAAAACCACTCCCCACACCTTACCTAAGACCTTTTACATCAAATCTTTGTATAGGATTTGTAAAAAATTGAAAAGCAAAGGCTAAAAGCATGGCCTAAGGCTAAAAAGGAATTAGTTTTGGATTGAAGAGAGCTCCATAAAGATAGAGCTGGAGTTTTAGTGAAGATGGGGACTGAATATTGTTGATAATATTATCAAGAAAGAGAGAAAAGATCAGGAGAGCATGGGAGATCATTCATTCTTGTGTTCTTTAGTATTCTTGAGCAAAACACCAAACTTTGATCACCAACACTTGGGATTTCAAGTTAGTTAGATTAAGTTCATGAAAAGGACATGAACTTGGGTCACAAGGTCCACTTGTTCATCTCTTAAGCAAATTTTGAGGTTTAGTTCATCTTTTAATCAAAGCTTGAGGTGTAGAGATCATTTAAGCAAACTTGAGGTTTAGAGATCACTTAGGTAATGCTTGAGGTTTAGACTTGAATGGAGAGTCTACAACATCTTTATCACTCACTTGAAGGTTACTACACCTTCTAAAACATCTACTTTAGCAAGGAATACATCCTTTCCAAAGATTTTCGGTAAATCACCAACCAACAACCAAATCCAACAAAAAAGAAACAAGGTGAACTTCTCGAAGGACTTTGTGTACCTCAAAGAAAGTGGATTCATGACTACGGAGTAAGTCTCTAAGTTTCTAGAGTTTGTGCTTACATTTATATGCTTGCCTTTTTGAAGTTTCATTTTCTTTTCTATTATTTCCATTTTCGTACACCAAACTATTTTACTGTAATTTCAGTCTGATTTCAAATATTTTTGAGTATTTTGTTTACATAAACATATTCTAAACATTTTGATCTTTTCATAATGATAAAGATCATCCAAATCGGTTTAGTATAGAAAAGTTATGATTGTTTGAAATTTCGGATTTTCATTTTGTTGTTTCTGCTGTTTTTGTGTGTTTTATGCAGGTCTGGAATGTTGATGACATTAAAAACTTGTGAATGACATCATGAAATCATTAAAGACAACATTTGTGATGTCATTAATGACCTTGCATTGGTAGAATCATGGATTGGCTTCATTTTGCTCCATTTTGAATCGTTTGGGCCTCGAATGACCTGCTAAGACCCTTCTGAGTTTGGAAATGCATCATTGGTGGTAACAAACTTCTAAATTAGAATTTTTTAGGAGTTATATATTATTTTTTAACTTATTATTATGTGAAAATAAGTTTGGAGTAGCAACGGAAGCGCTTCGAGCCATTCATATTGATATCGCCCACAGGGAAGTCAGTAACGATATGAATGACATCATTACCGTTGTTAACCCAAACATTGGCTATATTATGCATGTTTAACCTATATTTATGTTTCTAATATTGTTTTAGATCACCCACATGAATGGAACCCAAGTTCCCGGATAACCGACCCGACATTATAACTTGCGGTATTTTCACAAATAAAAATGACCGACATAGTTGAAAATGAAAATGAAAATGAATCATTTTTATAAAATAAGAACTTTGAATACTCCGTTGTTCTTACCTCAACCACAGGGGTCTTTCCAAAATCCAAATCGAGCATATATAGTACACTCGGTACATATTTGCATTGTGGAATATCCCATGTGCTAACCTTTGTGGATGCAGGTAGTTTAGGATAGATGTATGTTAGGGTTTAATTTTCTTCAGGTATCGCATTTATCAAATGTAACATTTGTTAAATACCAATGTATTTAGGTGATTTGTAAATCCCCCATCCCAAGATGTAATTAATCTCGTAGATTAGGCGCATTTACTTTCCTACGTGTTTACTTTCTCGCACTTTATTTATTTACTGTTTTCTGCATGTGCTCTAAATAACCAAAAGCAAAAGCCAAAAAAATCTAGATTAAATTGAAGTATCATAAATGTAGTTTCCAAACGGGAATAATGTTAACTCAAATAACGATGAAGTAACTCATCCCGGATCCAAATCTCTGAACTATGGTATCCCTTAAGCTTAACAGATCTAAGTTGTACCCAATTTTCAATCGGGAAAACCCCACGCCCCATCTCACGGGGCCGGGGAGGGTCTGACGTCGTCCACTCACAATTGTGCTATATAATAATATTGGCTAATAAATTGAGTGTCACCAAATTTTTATGGACGAATCAATCTATATGTGTATATATTGGTAGAATTAAAAAAATATAAATAAATTTATAACATAAAAATGAGTTTTATGTTAGTATTAATAATTTTTTCTTAATCAAAAATATTTTGGTCAAATTAATAATTACATGAAAATAAGTTTTATGTTAAAGCTAAGAATAAGTTCTTACTTAAAATTAATATTTGATATCTCTATTTCTTAAAAGTTCTTAAACTAAAATAAATATTTGAGGATATTCATTAATTTTTTACCAATTTATTATGAGTGAATAATATGTTGATAGAACTTAAATTTAAAGTACAATTAATGAAATAATGAATAAGTTCAAATTTTACCATTGAAATAAATAGTAGTGAACATTTATTAGTTAAATTGCACAAATATTGAATTTGCTGTAAGTGACAGCATTGATTATTCTTGTAATAAGTTATAAGAACATTAATATTTCATACACATATTATATAAATTTAGCAAACTTGTTAATTGGAATTGAGAGGGTAATTATATCATATATATCTCTTTTTCGAATCTAATTCCAATAAAAGTTTTTGCTACAAATTATTGGTTGTATGTTAATTGTTTGTGTATTGTATTGACCTTTAATAAGTCTTGCTGATGAAATTTGTAGATCATGTCCGTACAATGGCAGCAATGTCCAAATCGATTGTGGTCGAATTGAACAATGGTCTCAAGTTGAATGGAGACAACTACGAGATTTGGAGCATGAAAGTTCAACACATCCTGGAGGATCAAGAGGTTGGAAACTCCTTGGAGACGGTTATGACTGAACTCGAAGAGGGAACAAGTGCAGAGCATAGGAGAGACCGAGAGGTCTATGTTGAATGGAAAAAGAGAAATTCTACTAATCGAAGGATTCTATTGAGTGAAATGGATGATGACATCGCTAACAAATTTCATATATATGAGACAGCAAAGGACCTATGGGTCACTTTGAAAGCAAAGTTTAGAGGTGCGTGTTTAACGAAGCTTCAGTCTCTGACCAATAAATTTGACACTTACAAAAAGCGTCACTATCATACTATGAAAAGACATATGAGAGAAATTTCCAACATGATCAGTGAGCTTAGTGATGCTAGTCATAAGTTGGCTGAAGAGTAGAAGGAACAAGCTATTATTTGCTCTTTGCCAAACAATTGGGAGCTGATGAAAATGCACCTAACACACACTGATATTATTAAGACTTTCGATGATGTTGTTTGCCACCTATAGTTGGAAGAGGATCCCCTTGCATCAATTAAGATCAATGTCGAGGCTAATTTTGCATTTGCAGGAAATAGCTTTGTTTCCCAAGGAAAGAGGCGTAAGCGCTTCAATGGCAAAGGTAAAAGACAAACAAATGAGCTTAAGAAAGCTTATCAAAATGGGCATCCGAAATGTAAAAATAGGAAAGTAAACAAGGAAATGCTTCAAATGTCGTGCTAAGGGTCATTATGCTAAAGACTGCAAGTTTGAGGCAAATGTACATATTAACTCAAGTGTGAGTAAATTATATGTATCTAGTATTGTTCATCTAGTTGAGTATGATTCTTTGTGGATTGTTGATTTAGGTGCAATGGACCATGTGACAAGAGACCGAGGTTCCTTCATAGATTTCTGAAGAATCTCGCATAAATCAAAGTGGATCTACGTAGGATACAACTCAAGAGTTATAGTCCAAGGGATCGGCACTTGTATATTAATTCTAAAAGGTGGACGAACCCTGCTCCTACATGATGTCCTATTTGCTCCTGAGATTTGGAGGAATCTTATTTCTATTATTGCTTTGTTAAAATTGGGTTTTAGTTTGTTTATGAATATTAAAAGCTTATGTTTGTGTTTAGCCGAAACATTTTATGGTTTGGGACATGTATTAAATGGTTTATGTATTTTAGATGTGGATCTAAATAAAAATGAGGGTTGTGCTTTTTTCTCGCAATCAACTTCTAATTCTATAAGTGATAGAGATAATGATGTTATATTATGGTATGCTAGATTAAACCACATTGAACAAGGTCGAATGAGTCGACTTGCAAACAAGGTTTGTTGGGAAATTTATATAAGTTTGAATTAACTCCATGTGAATCATGCCTTAAAAGGAAAATGAGCAGAAACCATTTGGAAAGGCAACTATAGCCAATTTTCTTTAACAATTAATCCATTCTAGCATATGTGGTCCAATGAACATAAGGGCAAGGCATGGGGCCTTTTAATTTATCACTTTTATTGATGATTATACAAGATATGGTAATGTGTATTTGATGTCTGACAAGTCTGAAGCTTTAAGTTGCTTTAAAACGTTGATGAACTTTGTAGAGAATCAATTAAATTTAAAAATCAAAGCTTTAAAAACTGATTGTGGTCGGAATATCTTTTAGATGAATTTAAAGCTTTGAGAGATGAAAAAGGAATTGAACATCAATTATCAATTCCTTACACTCCGTAACAAAACGATGCTGCTGAAAGAAGAAATCGAACTCTTCTTGATATAGTTAGATTAATGATGGCTGCAGCAAATTTACCCATATCCTATTATGGAGGTGCACTACTCATAGCTACATATGTTTTAAATCAAGTTCCCTCTAAATCTGTATCTTCCACTCCCTATGAGTTATGGATTGGTCGAAAACCGAATTTAAGGTATCTTAAACCATGGGGTTTTATAGTATCTGGCCATGATACCTCGAGCAAATATGGAAAATTAGGCTCAAGAGGTAAAAAGTGCATCTTTATAAGGTATCCGGATGTATCAAAGGGATATTTCTTAGTGGGAGAAGCTGAAGATGCAAAAGTGACAGAATTTGAATCACGTAATGTATTCTTAAGGTTGATGAAAATGTTCAAGAACCTCAAAACATTATGAATGATCAAGATCAAGGTCTAGATCATATCCCAATTCCAAATGAAAATATGGATCCTTACTTCAGTGGGAGTATGGAACATTGTCCAAGTGGGAGCATACCAAATTATGATTAATATATGAGATATGTTTATCAAGATTCTAAACTGTGCAGGTCCAAAAGAAAAAAAATTGAACATCGTCGATTTAATATTGACGATATGGCTCTTTTGGTCACTCCGCAAGATGATGAGCCAAAAAACTACAATGAGGCTCTCTCATGCCGTAAAAAGTCAATGGATTAAAGTTATAGAAGAAGAAATGGCTTCCATGAAATCTAACAAAGTTTGGAAACTTGTTGATTTACCTAAAGGAAGAAAAGCTATTGGGAACAAATGAGTTCTCAAGATTAAATGTAAGGCTGATGGAAGTATCGAAAGATATAAGGGCCATCTAGTTGCTAAGGGCTATACACAACAGGAAGGGATATATTATGGTGAAACTTTCTCACCTGTTATTAAGCTCACATCCATTAGATTGATACTAGCTATTGTAGCAAGTCAAGACCTAGAATTAAATAAAATGGATGTGAAGACTGCCTTTCTCAATGGAGAACTGGATAAAAAAATTTACGTGAAACAACCTATAGGTTTATCGGAAAAGGCAACAAACAAATGGTTTGGAAATGGAGCAATAAATTTATGGCCTAAAAAAGTCTTCAAGGCTATATTCAATTTCATAATGTGATGACATTGAATGGCTTCAAAGTAATTGAAGAATACCACTATGTGTATACAAAGAGGTCTAGAAATAGATTATTATGTCATTATACGTTGATGAAATTATAATAGCCGAAAATGACATGGAAAATGTGAACCAAATCAAAGCTTGGTTAACATAAAGTTTTGAAATGAAGGTTATGGGAGAAGCTGCTTATATTTTTGGAATTACGATTTCAAGAGATCGCTCAAAGAAGTTATTGGCATTATCCCAAAAGACATACACAAATTCTTGAGCATTTTAATATGAGCAAATGCAAACCTATAGATTGCCCAATGGATAAGGGAATAACCCTCAATGCTAACATGTGCTCTAAAACACAACAAGAAATTGAAAGAATGAGCAATGTTCCCTATGCAAGTGTAGTATGCAGCCTAATGTATGATATGTTGTGTACAAGACCAAATATTTGTCATGTGTGGCATGGTCAGAACATATTAGTCTAATCTAGAAAAATCATCATTAGACAGATGTGAAAAGAATATTGTGATAACTTAAAGGCATGGAAAACTATTATCTATGTTATCAAGGTAAGGATTTATATTGTGATACCTTAAAGGCACGGAAAACTATTCTCTATGTTATCAAGGCAAGGATTTATAGTTAAAAGGATGTACAGATGCGGACTAGGCTAGAGACTTGGATGAGAGAAAATCCAATTATGGTTATGTTTTTCTACTTGCTAATGGTGCAATATCATCATAAACAAACATATGTTTCCCTTTCTACAATGGAAGCAAAGGATGTGTCATACTCCTTTGCAGTCCAAGAAGTCGTATGGTTAATAAGATTTATGAATCATCTTCATGTTGTTTCTAACGATGCTCCAGTTGAGATACATACTGATAGTAAATCCACTATAGTATTTGCTAAGTGTGAGCGGACGACACGGAGCGGTGGGCCGAGGGCGCGCTAATAAATAGGCGCGGTCTACCGGGGTGTTTTGAAAACAGATGAAGGTAAGCACCGGGTCTGGGACCCGGGAAACAGTTTGAAAGAGAGGAAAAACGAAAACGTTTTAGATCGGTCCGAACCCGAATCCGCCATCTCTCAGTGTGGAGTCGCCACCTGGATTAGCTCTTTCCAGGAATTAGAGTCCCGTGAGGCTTAACGTCCGGGGGACGGCCCACCAAGACACAGAGATTCGGG
>CATIWQ010251721.1:0-10743 GCA_949673415.1 Euphorbia schlechtendalii | reverse complement strand
TGTGCTTTTTATGTCCTTTATACTTTATACTATGCTTAAGAGAAGGTAATATTCGAGTATGCATATAACGCTTATATGAAGATGCGATTCGGTTGACTCTCCATTATGAACAAAGGTACGCAACTGAGCTATATAAATTGTACATTACTGATTTGTGGGAAATTTCGAACTTCTTCTTGAAATCTTTTGCAATGTGGAATGTGGTACTCACTGCAATAGTCTTTCACCAATAAGGTACGAACTTGTTTACCAAATTTATACACTTTTGTTGAATTTACCTTGAGGACAAGGTAAAAGTTAAGTGTGGGGGTATGATAAGTGTATAATTACACTTATTATCATATAAATTTATACAACAAACACTATAGTTTTAGTCATTTTTATACTTCATATAAAAGATTTCATGTGGTATGTACTTGTTTTTTATGCAAATGTAGATACTAGGTAAATCTTGGGAGTAAAATGAACTAAAGTGGAATTCTAGGAAAAAAAGAATGAAAAAGGTGCAAAATGATGCGTGGAACTTGAAGATTTGGCATAGAATCGAACTTATCAAAGATCGATGAAGTTAAAAGGAAATTTTTGAAGAAAACTCAATTCAAGGTCATGACAATACCTCGCGGTCGTGACCTGTTCACTTCAAAAACAGAAATCTACCAATCAAAGGTTCATAGTCGCGAATCACATATCGCGGTCGTGACATGGATGGTTTTGTGGTATTATCTTCTTAACTACCAATCGCCAGATAAGCATGATTAACCGCCATCAACCGCCATCAACTACCAACAAAAAGACACTTATCAAGAGTCAACCAATCATAAAAAGGTGCCTATCCTTTGTGGATTGAATCAAAGCCTCTCAACCAATCACATTGAAGAGATGCAATCTTTCACCAATGGATGTGACTCTTCGTTTGGATAGACGCAACCCTTCAAACTCTATAAATAGGGCTCCAATTCTTCAACAATTTCATGGGATTCAAGTGCATCAGCAGTGTGGGATAGTGTGGAACACTAGAGAGGAAAGCATTAGAGTGCAAATATAGTGTGTGTATAGTTAGATTCGCTACGTTCTTAAGTGTTAGCGAGAAAATGTTTAAGTGATTCGAATCCTTGTTTCGATCACTATATTTCTCTATATTCTCGAGCGATTGTTGTATAAGTGTACTTGCAAATCACTTATCAATAAAAGTTTTCGTTCTTTAATATTCGTTTGTTCGATATTCATAAAGAATAGCATCCTAGTGGAGGTTCTGTATGGGCCGAGACCGAATTCAAAGCAGATGCAGGAATTGCAGGAATTGACGACTCCCATTAAAGAGTGGATACGATTTGATCAACTTTAGCTTTCACTTGCATACCTTACAACTTTGCTTTGCTTTCTACTTATACTTTCTATTTCAAAATTTATGATATGTCTATGTGTCATAATGCGTATTTCGTGCTAAGTCTTTTATGTTAATCAAGTTATATTCGTTGGTGTTAATTTTAAGAGTAGTTTCGGGGTTAACAATATTGTGTATAATCACTGGATCTGTGATATAACACTATTTAGTGAGCCAACATTTTTGGAATGGTAACTTGCTAAATGTGGCTATGTGAAAGCGACCCGTACTAAGCATTGTATTGATGTTGTCTAGGTTTATATAACAGTCTTATCTCGTTTCTTCTAGGTTTAGAAAAGTTATTCATGTGTTGCTATGTGGTGAATTATTGAATATCTGAGTGTGTTGAACCAGTTTATTAGATTAGTCTAGTGTGTCGTAACATCTTCATTGATCTTGCATGTTTTCTTTGCTATACTGGTTCGTAGTGAAAATCTATTTATTTAGAGTCTCTAATCTATCACATCTATATTTACACAACTTTTCATTCTAATCTCCCCATCCATAAAAATCTCTAATCTATTTTTATTTTATTTACTTTTATTCTTCCCTAGTTTATCTTTAGACCTGGTTCCTTCCCTGTGGGTTCGATATCTTTTAAAACTACATCGCAACTTTATACTTGTAGTTATCATCATTTTTCTATGTGATAAGAGGTATTGACAACACCTACATTTATTTGTGAACAAGTTTTTGTTGCAATTATTAGCCAATAGTTCACGAGATTTTGGAACCATTATTGATTAAACTTATCAGTAGAAAAGTGACGAACACTAAATAGCGTTATAATCATAGATCTAGTGATTATACACAATCTCGTTAACCCCGAAACTACTCTTAAAGTTAACTCAAAAGCATATAACTTGATTAATATAAAAGACTCAACACGAAATACACATTATGACACATAGAAATATCATAAACTTGACAATAGAAAGAATAAGTAGAAAGCAAAGTAAAGTTGTAAGGTATGCAAGTGAAAGCTAAAGTTGATCAAACTGTATCCACTTTTAATGGGATTCGTCAATTCCCGCAATTCCTGCATTTGCTTTGAATTCGGTCTCGACTTGTACAGAACCTCCACTAAGATGCTATTCTTTGTGAATATCGAATAAAGGAATGTTGAAGAATGAAAACTTTTATTGATACATGATTTCCAATTACACTTATACAACAATCACTCGAATATGTAGAGAAATCTAGTGATTGAAATAAGGATTCAAATCACTTATACATTTTCTCGCTAACACTTATGAACGTAGCAAAATCTAGAATAATTTTACTCCCTAACTATGCACTATTTTTCCACACATCATATGGCACTCAATCCATACGAAAATGGTAGTGTTTGGACCTTTATTTATAGAGTATAAAGGGTTACATGTATCCAAATGAATAGTTATGTCCATTGGCGAAAGATTGCATCACTTCATTGTGATTGGTTGAGAAGCTTTAATCTTATTAACAATGGATAGGCACCTTTTCATGATTGGTTGACTTCCAAAAGGTGTCTTTTCATTTGGTAGTTGATGGCGGCTGATCGTTCTTATCTGGCGGTTGGTAGTTAGTAAGATTTGACCAAAAAATTGTCCAAGTCGCGACCGTGATGTACAAGTTATGACCGTGAATACTTGTTTGGAAATTTTCTTTTGTGAAGAATACTAAGTCACGACCATGAATGGTTGTCACGATCGTGAAATGTGTTTTTCTTCAGAATTCTCCTTGTAACTTTAACGATCTTTGATAGCTTTGATCCTAAGCCAAATCTTTAAATTCCACGCATCTATTTTCACCTTTTCCACTCTTTTTTCATAGAATTCCACTTTAGATCATTTTACTCCCAAGATTTACCTAGTATCTGCATTTGCACCAAATACAACTACGTAACACTTGAAATCTTTTATATGAAGTATAAAAATGACTTAAACTATAGTGTTTAGTGTATAAAATCAATATGACAATAAGTGTAATTATACACTTATCACCGAGTATGGATTCATGAGATGGCTACCTTGAGTGGCTAAGAACTGTTACAATAATTCCGCCATTCCTAGTTGTTGGAGTACGGCGTTCCCTGTGCTTGGATAAGAGCTATATTTCCCATGGGGAAATGCCACAAAATTGGTAGTTGAGGTGCCTAGAACTGTGAGGCAACTGATGTACTCCAACTGGGAATAAGCTGTTGGGTCATTCCTTGGTAGAAAGGCCCTGGTGCAAATGCCGGCTGCTTAATTTATCCTGGGAAGAATTGATTCTGGGAATGATTGGCAAAGTTATATCCTAGCTTCCCAAACTGAGCCATGTTTAGCTGAATTTTTCTTGCCCCGAATTGATAAAAGGTGGTAGGATTTGGGTGCACTGCATGCGAGGTAGTATGTCCCCCTATTTTAGGCTAGCTAGTTGGACCACCGTTTTTACGGGTGACCTCTAGGATGGACACCATATTCTGATGGACACCACATTCTGAGCTCTTCCGGTGTATTAGCGAATAAGTGATGCTAGTTATTCACTATTTGCAAAGGCATTCATGGTAGATGCAATCTCGGCGCTCATTTACCATTGATGTGTCCGCTGAGAGTTTTGTCCCGTAAGGACAGGGTGATCCTCCCTCGCTCCTTATTCTTATGGATTGGCCATGAAAGATGTAAGTAGAACTAAATCTAAATCGGAACTCGAGCCCTCACTTGAGTTAGTGTACGGAACCTCCTCTAGATTGGCCATGATTAGAGAAATGTGGACCAGGTGACGAGCAGGCCTTTTCCAAGCCCCTTCGATACACAAGTAGAAGATCAGACCATGCATTTTGGGATTCATGATATGATTCGTGATGTTAAAAATGCATGAGATGTTTAATTTTATGGCCGCATTCACAAGGGGTTAGTATGCTATGATGTGAATAATATATTTGTCAATCCATTTGAAACAAACTGATTAGTCATTAGGTAGGAATGAAAAATAAGTGGAAATTAAAATCCAACACCTGGGTTGGTTTGAGATTTGTACGATGTTTGTGTGACATCGTAATATGAGTGGTGTAAGTGAGGTGACCAAGTTACCCGTATGATAATAGGTATCATATTTTGGGATTTTATTCTATGATTAGATCTTATAGAATGAGGAGGACAAAATTATTTTGAGTAAGCAATGCGACACACTCGAATAAGATGAAAATAACCATTTTATGTAGCTATTGAAGGAATGATTTGGTTATTTTACCCAATCAAAGTGGAGTTTTGGATGATCGTGTGGTCATCATTATTTGAGGGTATATGGTGATGCATGAATCTTTGCCCCATGTGGGTAGATAGTTCAGGTATTAAGCATATACTCTTGAAGATTTGGTAAGGTAAGGTTTTTGAAATAAGTTTGCCCGTGTGGCCTTAGGTTAAGACATCAACTGGGATATCACCTGATGTGGGGTAATGGTTTGGGTAGGTATTTTCCCTATTTGGACTATGTGGTATATATGTGTGATTACCTCATATGGGCTATGAGTTAGATGTTGATTAAACATTTCATAGGTAAATTAAGGGATATATTATTGCCCATTATGGGCATCTCATAGGTAATGTGTTGAATGTGTTATTGCCCCTTATAAGATTAAATGTCGGATGTCAAGTGAACATCACGCTGGTAAAAGAAAGGTATGTTCACCCTGCATGGGCTAAGAGTCGGATGTCAAGTGGACAACTCGTTGGAAAGGGGTAAGTGATGTTTCATGATTCTAAGTGGTTTCATGTTGTCCTAGGGTGACACGATCTCAAGTATCAACTAATGCTAAGTATGAGTGACACCAAATTGGCATCATGACTATGGGAAGATGTTATGTTACATCATATTAACATCATGAGTGTGTGCGTTTAAGTGTCTACACTAAGATTTGTGGTTAGCATGACATTTGTACAATGATAAATTGAAAGTGGTAAACACGTAACACATAGCATGCAAAGTCCAAACTTCCAACCATAAAACTCCCGTGCATAGGGTTTTTGGCTAGTCTCTTCCTAAGTTTGGTTCATCTTAGTAACCATGAAGATACTAAGGAGCGCACTTGCAAGAAAAATATAATGCATGGTCGTTTGTTGGGTAACACCCTAGGGAAAATGCCTATGGTTTATTTACATGAGGTTTGTAAATGTGTTGCTAATGTAGAAGGTTCTTGTTGCACTAAATACACTCCAAGCCTCTCCCCAAATGGGTTTTAACGAGTGAGGTGCATGGAAACAACTGCTCCACCTACTCAAGTACTATCTTTTCTCAGGGAGGTAGATTAATACAAGAGAAAGCTTTGTGGTAATAGGGTACCTTAGACTTACAGGCTAATCCCCTCTATTGCAATATGTCATAATTAAGAAAATATGGAATAATGTGATTAATAGTTTTTGGCACTTATCCAAAATCTAAAACCTTTGAAAAAAAAGTTAAAGAAAAATCCCTAGCAGAGTCGACGCTATGAGCAGATGAAATGGAGCGATGGGCTGAGGGAGCGCAGAAATGAGAGGCACGGTCCACCGTGGTGTTTAAGTGAAAATAAAATGTACCGAGTCATGGACCTAGAAAAGTTTGGTTGAGAGAGCAAAAACATTTTAGATTGGTCAACCTAAATCACCGTTTCTTAGTGTAGAGTCGCCACCTGGATTAGCTCTTCTAAGAATTAAAGTTCTGTGAGGCTTAACGTCTGGGGGATGGCCCACTAAGACATAGAGACACTACGCCATAGATGGCCAATCGCAACCAGAATGGTTGGTGTTGCATTGAAGTGTTGCGATTTTTGAATGAAAAAAGGATTTTTCGAAACACATTTTAAAAAGTGTTGCAATAGATACTTTTGTTGATCAAATACACTTTCATGGCAATACTTTTAATCTAACCGTTGCGAAAAACACTGTGAATAGTGAAAACATGAAGGGCGGGAAATCTCCCGCTAGTTACTTGACTGAAAAAATTAATTAAAAAATAAAAATTCAGTAAAAATATATAAATCACAAATATTCCGTCATCTCCTCTCACTCGTTTCGTGGTTTATTTGAAAAAATACTAAATCCCTAAATTCATCGATCCTTCTTTATCAGGGAAAATGATGAATTCAGCTTTTGCAAATCAGAAAGGTAATGCCAAAGATTAAGTTGAAGTAGGAGCAGAGAATTTCGTCGATTCTAAGGACTTGCAACAACAGAGCAAAGCCTTTAATAAGCTTACTAATCATGTCGAAGATCGCTAGCTCGATTCAGTTCGCGTTCAAGAGGTAATTTTTCCTGGTGTTCTATCTGTGTTCTCAGCTTCATATTCTAGAATTTAGATGATTGAGGTGTAATAGGAGGTGGAAATTGGGAAATGAATGGAGATTTTGATTTCAGTTTTAAAATTAGGTGTTCATTGATTGATTTGTTCGCTGCATTTTGATTGAGTCTTTTGAGAATGATCTTGTGTTTGAATAGGCTATGGCATTGATTGCAGCATCTGCTGAAGCAGATTGGAATGCTACGAGAATGAGGTTATTTTTGAAATTTGCTTTTTCCTCTCTTCTTCAATGCATTTGGTTACGACATTGTTCTTTCAGTAGAAATAGGTGCTTTAAATTTGCTAATTGAAGCACCTCTCGGAATAGAATTTCCCTTTCTGTGTATTTCCTTTATTTGGTGTAGAAATATGGAGTTATGAACAGAAGGAGCTCAACGAAAACCAAAGATAAGGAAGATGAAGGAAATTATATCGGGAAAGGGGCGAGTGACATCGAAAGGAGCACTGGTATTGAAGGCTTTAGCATGAGTACAAGTATCGGCGTGGAAGGGGCCGATGATGGATTTATCTTGCCTGAGCTTCCTGGAAATGAGCCGGATTTCTGGGAAGGTACACAGTGGGATGCGTTTGGCTTTATTATGAAGTATATGGGCATTTAGTGTGGTTTTCGCGGTAACTTCTTCCCCCTTTTCAATTGCTTGTCCGAGTTCTCTTGTATTAGTTAAATTGATATATAGATTTAGTAATTGAACTAAAGCAATTGTTTTGGTGGCACTAAAATGATTAATTAGAGTCACTTCCGTATAATTTGAGATATATGCGAGTTTTTTTTGCTGCGAATTGATTGGTTTATCATATGTGGTTGCATTCAATTACTCCTTTTCTTCGCTACAGAATTGCAAAAATTGTGAGATCATGTGTTTATTAAAGCTGCTTCTTTACACATCCTGTAGCAGTTGATTGCTTGTGGAATTGTTGTGGCTACATATAATGAAGGAGCAACAGATTTCAAGGACACTCCTGCATACAGAGCTTCCATGGAAAGTCAAGAGTTTCTAGAAGAACCCGAAGCATCCAATTCCGATGTGTTTGAATCAAATCCGATTGAAGTGGCACCTAGTTTGGAGTAGTTTCTGTACAAATGTTGTCGTAATGGGATAAATCTTTTCATAGTTTACAAATGTGGGAAATGAATAACAAAATCATTTGATAAGGTAATACTCCTATGCTGTAACTTTTCAAAGAGATAGAAAAGGTCTGTTAGCATGAATGCAAATGAGTTATGGTTCTGGTGATTTATAGTTTGTATCAAAATTTATAACCATTGCAAAATTAATGTTAAAATTTTAGGAGACTAATTTTATATAATGACTAATTAAGTTCTGCATAAAAAAATTTTGTAGATTGATCAAACTATTTTTTTATTATGATATGATTCCTCTTGAGATTAATAAACTTTATTTATATTGATTGCAGAACTTTTGTTAGTGAAGTAGTCATCGGGTACCTTCCTAGTCTAATTCTTCATTTGTTTCTCAAGATCGTCCCTCCAATAATGGAATTCCTTTCGTCAAATTCAAGGATATATTTCGCACAGCGAAATAGAGAAGAGCGCATGTACTAAAGTTGTTTGGTTCACAATATGGAACGTCTTTTTGGCAACTGTGATTTCAGGGTCAGTGTTGAATAAGGTGGATATTATTCTTGATCCCAAGAATATTCCTTCAAAGCTGGCTGCTGCTGTTCCTGCGCAGGTCCGTTTTCATATATATATATTTTGTGTATATGATACTGCTTATCCTTAAATTTGTGTATTAATTTTATAAATGTGATATATTTTGCATTTAATGTAGGCATCTTTTTTTGTTGCTTATGTTGTTACATCTAGATGGACGAGCATGTCATCAGAACTCTTTCGTGTAATTCCTTTCACACACTCGCTTCTAGCCAGATGTTGTAAGAGTGATGATGAAGAAATTGATCCTCCTTCTCTTCCTTATC
Source organism: Euphorbia schlechtendalii (assembly GCA_949673415.1). Classification (NCBI taxonomy): domain Eukaryota; kingdom Viridiplantae; phylum Streptophyta; class Magnoliopsida; order Malpighiales; family Euphorbiaceae; genus Euphorbia; species Euphorbia schlechtendalii. Next base: position 2,117 of record CATIWQ010251721.1, on the reverse strand, counting down.
ATAAGGATATACCAAGAGTTCTTTTCTTTGGACTTCTCGGCATTACATATTTTTCCTAGCTCCAATCATTTTGCCCTTCCTTCTGGTATACCTGTGTCTTACATATATCATCTTCCGTAATCAGGTCAGTATCTTTTCAGGTTTCCCCTCTGGGTTTATAGTGATGTTCTTATCATTTCCATAGACTGAAAATATGATTATACCAAATCAATCAAGTTGTGAAGCTTGAAAAGCCATCAGTGGACTTCTGGATTGATGGTTATTGGAGAGCATATGTTATCTAATCGTAAAATTATAAAAATTTTTGTAAGAATTCAAAGTTTGTCACGCATCTGCTGATAATGAGGTTATATTTCTAGTTGAGGCTCTGAAAGTGAGTGAATAGACTTCATTAGCCGTAAATGTTGAAAATTTGAGCTGTTGAAATGAGGAATCAAGTCTTTTTTTTTACTTGGATGTTCTTCAGCTTGTGAGATAAGAATAGCAGTAGATTGACAATTGGAGGGATGTCAAGTTGGCAGCTGTAGAGCAAAATCTTCCGCTAAGAATTTTTAGGCCCCATTTATTTGTTAAAAAAATTTAAAAAATGTAAGGGAAACTTCTATTTATTGATTTTAATTATTGATGTAACGAATCAAGATGCAATGTTGAATTATAATCAAAATTTAAGCATGAGATAATAAGTTCAGGAGCAGCATGCATGCACTTTGGATCCAAAAGCTGCTGTTGACCAACCGGCTTCAAATGATGCGGAGGTTGTGAATAGTTAGCCGCCTCCTCCTCCCAAACCTGCAGTGGCTCCTCAGCCTGTAGATATTATAAAACAGATTTCTGATGGTATTAATAGTACTTCTGCTAACAACTATATGCGAGCCGATGGCCAGAACACTGGAAAATTCCTTACGGTATGATTCTTGGTGTTGTGCTCTTTTTATTTTTGAAGTCTTACAAATAGCTTGTATTAGTTCCATTTCAAAAAAAAAATTAATTTACTGAATATCTGTTGTCATAGAAAGGTTTTAATAGCTCTGAATTTATGGAAATGCTTTCTTTTCAATGCTCAACTCTTTTCATGGGCTCATGTGTAAAATAGCTCACACATTTTCCTTGACATGACTTGCGCATAGATGGTGAACTTTTTTTCTTGTGATCATCTCTATCTACCTTTTGAATTTTTTTGGCCTTGGTTCTTAACAGTAAATTGAGTAACCATGCATGTGGACGCATAAATGAAAGGGCATCGTGAATTGGGGATGCATGGGTTTTTGTGGGTTCTTCTTTATGAAATACTTTATCATTGACTAAAATATGCTGTTCTATAATTTGTTTCTTTATCCCTATCAAGTCCTTGTCGGAGTTGTGCGTTATCGTGACATGTTTCATAACGTTTCAGGATCGGCCTTCGACCAAAGTGCATGCTGCTCCTGGTGGTGGATCTTCCCTGGGATACCTCTTTGACAAATTGGCTACTACCTATCAAGACTCGGCTTTTACACCAATTCAGTTCCCTGCAAAGCAATGACAGTCTAAGTAGTCCCCTTATATCATCTGCTGATAATGTGAATAAAAGGTATTGGTATATAATATGTATATTTAAAGTGACTCATAATGCTTTTTTTGGTGTAGTGGAACTGGAAATAAATGAGCATTAACCATATTGCAATTGTCAAACACCAAAAAAGGGCCTTTTTGGGCATGAAACTTAGCTACCTCCTGATTGTTCATTGTGGTCTTCTGAATTGGCTAAGAAGAGGTCTCAATATAAGCATTTTAAAGAAGATCTTCTGATGAATCCTCTAAGTCTTGCTGACATTCTCTTGGATTAGTTTAGTTAATTGAAACTTTTTATTGGATATGATCTTATGGAACTAATATCATCATAAGGTTGATACTAAATAGTAAATTTCCGTTTTGTTTGTATGTCTATGATGTTAATTGAGTGGAAATTTCTTATTACTTTATAGCAGAGTTAAACCATGTAACCTTACCTAAGAAAGGGCTAAATTGCCTACTTAGGTATATGCTTCAACAGTAGCCCAATTTTGTTTTTGTTAATAGATTACAAGAAGCTGAACATTTTGAAATTTCCTTTTTTTAAGACCTTGGGTGCTTTAAAC
>CATIWQ010251662.1:0-16182 GCA_949673415.1 Euphorbia schlechtendalii | reverse complement strand
ACACACACACACACACATATGTATATGTATACATATACATGTATATGTATACATATACATGTATACGTATACACTCGGAAAGTCCTCGTTTCTTTGGTTCGGTTTTGCCAATTTTCGGCGGAAATGGAGAGTAAAAATCTCCTTTGGTGGGAAGGCTGAAACTTCCGGGATTTGGTTTGTGAGATGAGAAAGGGAAGAACAAGAGTTACTTCCTCCCTTGGGTTTAGATCTTAGAAGTTCTCTAAAATCTCAATGTTTTATTTGATTTTGTTGTGTTTTGTGTTTTTGGGATTTGTTGGTTGTTTTTGGCTTGGATTTTGCTGGGATTGGGAGCCTTTTTTTCTCTGGAAAGCAGCATCTCCTCTGCTGAATTTTGTCATCTTTTTGCTGCTGAATGCTCTCCTCTTTCCTTTTTTGCTGAGAAGAAAATCCAACCGGGCTCCCTTCAATCCAAAAGTCTAGGTGGTTCACCCACCAAATTTGTCATCTTCCCATCATTATTTTCCACCCATTAAATGTCAACATGGGTTGGCAGCATGTTGACAGGGTGTTTTCGCAGAAAAAGTCTAAATTACGGGTGAGGGATGGGTATTTTTCGTTGAATAATGCAAGATCTACCTTTTTTTGCTGTCTACACAATTGATGTCATTACCGAAAGGTTTGATATAGTTAACGATATCATGTAATATCATTAACGATTTCAACCATATCGTTAATGATATGGATTATCAAGCGGGCTTTTTCATTTATTTGGGCTTTTAAATGGGAAATGAAGCCCAAAGAAACAAGGTAGATGATTTCCGGATGATTTCGGGACCCTGCAACATGTGAAAAGCTAACAAGGGAAAAATTATAGCTTCATCATCGAACTCGTGAGTCGGGAGTAAAAATCCTGTGCTCACACAGCAGCTATTAACTTCTTACACTGTGCTTTAGACATTGTAGAATATAACAAAATATCAGGTTGTGAAAGTGCCAAGGAAATATGGAAAAAGCTTGAAGTAACCTATGAAGGAACAGACAAGGTCAAAGAATCCAAGATCAACCAGAATCTTCGCTTCTATGAGCTGTTTGAGATGGAAGAAGGCAAATCAATCTCAAGCATGAATTCTAGATTCACAAACATCATCAACGAGCTCAAATGATTATGGAAGAATTTCTCAGAAAAGGAGCAAGTAAAGAAGATCCTCATAAGTCTAACTGAGAAATGGCAGGCTAAGAAAACTGCTATAAAAGAAGCTCAAGATCTCACTAACTATAGGTATGATGAGCTTATTGGTTCTTTAATCACTCATGAGATTTCTATGCAGAGCTTTCAAAAGAAAGAAAAGGCAAAATCTGAAGGAAAGAAGTCAATAATCCTGAGAGCAGAGACAGTTGATGAAAGCTCATTACAGGATGATGAGAATATGGCGATGCCGGTCAGAAAATTCAAAAAGTTCATGAAGAAAAATCAAGGACTCCTCAAAGATTTTAGAAGAGAGGAAGTTTCCCTCAGAAGTCAGACTTCTAGAAGAGGGACTTGTCAAAAAGCAAGTTCAGAGGATTTGAAGAAAGAATCAAAGGTGAGAATCAAAAACCTATTACTTGTTTTGAATGTCACCATGAAGGACACATCAAATTCAGCTGCCCGAAGCCTAGAAAGGTTAAAGGAAAAAAGGCCATGTTGGCAACTTGGAGTGACAACGAGAATGAAAGCACTGCAGACTCTTCAGAGAATGAAGAAATTGCACAAATCTGTTTCATGGTTACAGACGATATGTACCCAACTGTGGAGTCATGGCATAGCAACACAGAAAGGGTCTCATCCTCAGAAGGAAAATCTCAGGAAAATAATGAGGTAAACTCTAAATTCAACATTCCTGATGAAACTATGCAAGTACTTGCACAAATCTATAAGTAGGTTAAGAAGAACAAGAAACACATGAAGCTTCTAGAAGAAGATTTTGAAGACTTCTGTATCCAAGATATAGCAAGAGATAACTCCACCAACATTATTCACAAGAGGCAAGAAGAGCTTAAAGCTGAGGTTGAGATGCTTAAGAAAGAATTAGTCCTAGTAGGAGTCAATGCAACCTACCTTAGCAAAAGAGTGATGTTAATAGAAGGTCATTTGTCCTGAAAGATAACTCTGCCTGGCAAATCAGAATCTCAGAAGAAGAAACCTCCTCAGAATAAGGATCATCCTCAGGAGAAGATGCATCCTCTGAAGATAAGCGTCCCTCAGAAGCAAAATCCTCAGGAAAGGATGCATCAAGGTGAATCCTCAGCTCCTAGGTAAAGGAGCTATAAGGAGTATGGATATATGTATGGTGAAAGTGGATATCAGAAAGGAGGCTATCAAAAGATAGCTCAAAGGAATCACCATGTCAGAAGAAGAGTAATACCTCAGAGGCAACCAATCCAGGAACCTTTTGATCTTTATCCATCTCCAAGAACTCTGCAGAGAGAGATGGCCAAAGAAGCCGCAAAAACATGTTGTAATTTCTATGGAAAAAAGAATCATATAACTGCTATGTGTAGATTGAAAAATGGTTTTTATGATTTGTATGATTGGCCAGATCTAATTTATGATGTGCTCGAACCCAAGGGAAACTGGGTTCGAAGATTCTAACCATCTAATTTTGTAGATAAGTCTTATGTTCATAAAAGGTCAACAAATCTGGTATGTAGACAGTGGATGCTCAAGATATATGACAGGAGATGAGACATCATTCATCTCACTAGAAAGCAAAAGATATGAGAATGTGAGTTTTGGAGACAACAAGAAAGGAAAGATCATTAGTAAAGGAACCATTGGATTAGAAATCAAGATAGAATAAGTATCTCTTGTTGATGGTTTAAAGTTCAATCTTCTGAGTGTTGCCTAACTATGTGACCAAGGAAGAAAAGTCATCTTTAACTCAGAAGGATGCTCCATCATTGATTGTAAGTCAAATCAAACTCTTATTTATACTCCCAGAGTCAATAATGTATTCATAATTAATTTAAATGACAAGTCAAAGAAAGATATATGCTTGATGTCTAAAGAAGAAGAATCATGGCTATGGCACAGAAGGTTAGGATATGCTAACATGAACCTTCTAACCAAACTAGTCAACCAAAACTTGTTGAGGGTTTGCCAAGCTTAAACTTTGAAAAGGATTATCTATGTAATGCATGTCAGTATGGAAAGCAATTTAGAAAGAGCTTTAAGTTTAAATTTGAGTTTTCCACTAACAAAGTCCTAGAACTAGTTCACATAGACTTGTTTAGCCCTGTTCTGCCTATGAGCATGGGTGGACACAGATATTATGGTAATAGTGGATGACTATTCCAAGTATACATGGGTTATATTGCTCAGTAGTAAAGATGAAGCCTATGAAGGTTTCTCCAGACTATGCAATAGAGTCGAAGTTGAGAAAGGGGTTCTTCTGTCTAAAATAAGGAGTGATCATGGTAGAGAATTCGAAAATAAGCTGTTTGCTAGATTCTTTGATGCTAGAGGCATTGAGCACAACTTTTTTTCTCCTCACACTCCCTCACAAAATGGGTTTGGTGAGAGAAAGAACAGAACAATAGTTGAAATGGCCAGATCCATGCTCAATGACAACAACCTTCCCAAATATTTCTGGGCAGAAGCAGTTAATACTGCATGTTCCATACTAAATAGAGTGAACATCAGGTCAGTAATTGACAAAACTCCCTATAAAATTTGGAAAGGTAGAAAACCTAAAATCGAGTACTTTAAAGTATTTAGATGTAAGTGTTTGAGTCTTTGAATAGCAACATTAGAAGAGTCTATACATGTAGATTTTGATGAAATTGACCATGTAGGAAGAAGAAAAGGTTCAGAGGAAGATGGAGACTCTGTCTCACATAAACAACCCACTAATCCAATCCAAGGGGAAACATCAATGAATGATGAACCATCTGAGATCAGATTCTCAAAACATGGAGTTGAAAATTAAGCTTTAGAAGCAATAAAAGATCCCGTTCATCATGACTTACTCAAGGAAATGAGAACTAAGAAGGACCATCCAGAAAGACTAATCCTTGACACAACTCAGAATCCAATTCTTACTGGAGGATAACTCAGCAGAATGATAAGTCATCCAGCATTTGTCTCTATCATAGAGCCAAAGAAGTTCGAAGATGCAGAACATGATGAGAGTTGGATGATGGCCATGCAAGAAGAACTAGATCAATTCACCAGAAATGAAGTCTGGGATCTTGTTCCTGTAACAAAGAACAAATCTATCATCGATACAATAGTTGAAATGGCCAGATCCATGCTCAGTGATAACAACCTTCCCAAAGACTTGTAGATCAAGGGTACAACCAATAAGAAGGAATTGATTATGATGAGATATTCGCTCCTGTAGCCAGACTAGAGGCAATAAGAATCCTCTATGCTTTTGCATCTCATATGGGATTCAAACTATACCAAATGGATGTAAAAAGTGCCTTTTTGAACGAGGTTCATTTCAGAAGAAGTATATGTCAAGCAACCTCCTGGTTTTGAAGATTTAAAGTTTCCTTGTCATGTCTACAAGCTGAAGAAAGCTTTATATGGTCTGAAGCAAGCTCCCAGAGCTTGGTATGAAAGATTGGCAAGCTTTCTCATCTCCAAAGGATACATCAGAGGCAAAATAGATACAACCTTATTCATTAGAAGAAGGAACAAGGACATTCTCCTCGTTCAGATCTATGTTGATGATATCATCTTTGGAGCTACTGATGAAAAGTGTGCAAAGAATTCAGCTCTCAAATGAAAAATGAATTTGAGATGTCTATGATGGGAGAATTAACTTTCTTTCTTAGGCTATAAATCAAGCAAAGCTTCAATGGTATTTTTATTAATCAATATAAATATACCAAGGAGATTCTGAAGAAATTCGGTATGGAAGATGGAAGAGAGATATCAACTCCTATAGCTTCAAATACCATTCTTAGCAAGGACTCAAAAGGAAAGAAAGTGGATCAGAAGCTGTTCAGAGGAATGATTTGTTCCTTACTATATCTCATAGCAAGCAGACCTAATATTCATTATGCAGTGTGTTACTGTGCAAGATATCAAAGTGATCCAAGAGAGTCGCATCTGAGTGCAGTTAAGAGGATTCTGAGATATCTACTTGGAACCATAGAAGTCAGATTATGGTATCCATATAATGGAGATTTCTCTCTAAAAGGATTCACTGATGTAGATTATGGTAGTGATCAACTAGAGAGAAAGAGCATTACTAGAGGATATCATTTTCTGGGAAATTGCATTGTCTCTTGGTATAGTAAGAAACAAACTTCAGTAGGATTATCTACCATTGAAGTAGAATACATAGCTGCTGGAAGTTGTGTCGCTCAAGTTCAGTGGATCAAGCAACAGCTAGAAGACTATTGAATTAAGAGCGAGTGAATAGAAATTCTTTGTGATAACAAAAGTGCAATAGACCTGTCAAAGAATCCTATTCAACATAGTAGAATGGAGCATGTTAAGATCAGACATCATTTCATAAAGGATCACATCCTTAAGAAGGATGTAAAGTTTGTCTATATATCTACTGAAGACTATAGAGCAGATATCTTCACCAAGCCTCTGAACAAGGAACAATTTGCCTTTCTTAGAAGAGAGATTGGAATGAGAAATCCTGTATAAAGCTTATTCAGAAGACAACGTCATTACTCAAAATATGAGTGTTATCTAAGAAGAAGTGCTTTAGAAGAATAGCTTGTCATCTGAAGCAAATAATGTTGTAGAATGAGTGTGACTCAAAAGGAATAGCCCGCTAAGGGCTCCAAATTTCAAAATTCAAAAACTCGAAATCCCAAGCTGGATCTTTAAGGTAAAATTGTTCACATTCTACCATCAGTTACGCCTTTAACGGGTCATCAAAAAGTAAACGGTTACATTAATTACCATTCCTTTTTACTATTTTACCCCTCTGAATTCCGTATAAATACGTAATCACTATTTATCCTCAAAATACTTTACCAAAATTCCTTCAATCTCTCATGAAATCTCTGTTCAACCAAGCTCTCTCAAACCCTAGATTTCTCTAATACCTTCTACAGATATACCAAATGGCACAAAAAAGAATAAGATCTTCCAAGAACCCTAACGAGCAAATAATAATCCAAATCCCCCAAAAGACCTTTGTTCCTGTTCTATACAGGTCAAATCCCTCAAATATTATTCCACAAAGATTCTTAGGAGATAATGCCTTTCTACAGGCATCTCCTTTCAAAGAAACTATTGAGTTCCATCAACTTGGGACTTAAATTAGACTAAAAGAACCCAGTTTTCCTTCCATTGTTCTTGAATTTTACAAGAAAATGAAGAAATGCACTGTGAGTAATGAAGAGCTCAAAACCAAAGTTAAGGGGAAAGAAATCACCATTACTCCAACTATGAGCAGACGATGTTCCGAACTTGCACGATCACCACGAGGCGCCGGCTCCGTAAGATGGGGCGTGGGGTTTTCAAAAGGAGCAACATTGCGGAAAGACGCAATGCTCGTAGTGAAATGTGTTTTCTTTGAAAACGTGAGTTTCAAGCTTGATAAACTCGAGATCAGGATCTCTAGCCTATGGTACTCAGAGTTACCACCCAAATCAGCTCTTCCAGGAAAATTTGGTACAGCCTAGATCCATTAAGCCTAAGAGATACCATAGTTCAGAGATTCAGGTCTGGGATGAGTTATCTATTTCATCGTCATTTGAGTTAGATTACACTATGAGAGAAACCACATTTATAATATTCGAACTAAACTAGATATTTTCAGTTTATGTACGCATGCATAAAATAGAAAGTAAACACATAGAAAATTAAATGCGCCTATTCTACGTGGAGATTAATTACATCATTGGTTTCAGGGGTTTACAAATTACCTAGATATAATAGAATCAATGGGATACAATCGCCTAGAATACATCAATATCTAAAAAATATTACATTTGATTTCAAAATTGAAAGCGATACCCGAAGGAAATTAACTCCTAACATAAATCTATCCTAGACTACCTGCATCCACAAAGGTTAGAACAAATATGGCACATCACATGTAATTACAAGTATGTTTGTTTTGATCTTGTAAAACCCGAGCGGTCGAGGTAAAAACAGTGGAGGTTTCGAAGTTCTTATTCCATGAAAATTATTCATTTTATTTTCAACTATGTTGGTCATTTTTATTACTGAAAATGCCACATTGTTATATTGTTGGGTCGGTTATCCGGGAACTTGAGTTCCCTTCATGTGAGTGACCTAAAACAACATTTAAAAACATAAATCTAGGCCGAACATGCATAACATAGCCATCGTTTGAATTAACAATGGTAACGATGTCATCCATATCGTTACCGACTTCCCTGTGAAGGGCGATATCAATATGAATGACCTTAAGTGCTTCTGTTGCTACTCCAAATTTTTATCAACGTATTAATATATTAATAAATCATATATAAATTCTAAATAATTAAAATTTAAAGGTTTGTTACCCCCAATGATGCATTTTCAAACTCAGAAGGGTCTCTGCGGGTCATTCCGAGCTCAAACGATTCGAAACGGAGCAAAACAAGGTGAAATTTCATTCTGCCAAAGGTAATATCGTTAACGACATTAGGTAATGTTGTTAATGACATTGTGATGTCATTAACGACATTGAGGCTCTAGACCTTCAGAAAACACACATAGAAATAGTAGAAAACAACAAAATGAAAATCTGAAACTTTAAACAATCATAACTTTTGCTATACTTAACCAATTTGAATGATCTTTATCATTTCAAAAAGCTCAAGATGTGTAGAATATGTTTATGTAAACAAAATATTAAAACAGATATGAAATCCTACCGCAATTCATGAAAAATAGATCAGTGTGTAAAAAAGGGAAATAACCGAAAAGAAAATAAAACTTCAAAGAGAAAAGCATATAAATGTAAGCACAAACTCTAGGAACTCATAGGCTTACCCCGTAGTCATGAATCCGCTTTCTTTAAGGTCCATGAAGTCATTCGGGAAGCTCTCCTTGTTTCTTTCTGGTTGGATTTGGTGATTTATCAAAAATCTTTGGAAGGGATCTATTCCTTGCCAAAGTAGATGTTTCAGAAGGTGTATATAGATGTTGTAGACTTTCCATTCAAGTCTAAACTTCAAGGATTTAATCTAACTAACCAGAAATCTCAAGTTATAGGAAACTTAAAGTCTAAGTTTAATCGAAAAACTAAAAAAAAAACCATTCAAGAACCTCAAACTTGCTCCTCTCTTTCTTTTTAATCTTTTCTGATGCTAAAATGTGAGCTCCTTCTTCTAGAACTCCCCCCACTTTCTCTGTAAATTTAGTCCTCCTTTTGTAAAACTCTCTTCAATCCAAAAAACCAACTAAGCCCCTCTATTTTTATCTTTTGCCTTATTTTCTTCCCCTAATTATGCATGATGTTGGATGGCATTATGTAGGAAAGGTGTAAAGTCAAGAAAATACGAAAGTATGGGGTAAAGTTGGGTCTTTTTGACTAAATGGTGCAAAAATTGCTTTTTTAGTCTGTTTGTCAATGCAATGTCATTAACGACATTGCGATGTCGTTAACGAAATTGGCAATATCGTTACCGACATTGCCAATGACTGTACCGACATTGACAATGGCTTCTTTGCCTTATGCTTTTTATGCTGAATTTACCTTAAAAAAGGGTTAGGGCTCAAGGAAACAAAGCAAGCTTCCTTTGGATGAATTCAAGACTCTATAAAAAGTGAAAAAACTAGCAAGGGAAAAATAAATTATAGCTTCATCATCGAACTTGCAAGTCTGGGCAAAATCCCGTACCCACAGGGTGCCCCTCGTGGGATCACTACTAATATGAGATCAGTATGGTCCCACGATTGAAAGAGCAGTGAGGTTTAGAGATAATACCTACATGTTCGTGGTTGGCACTTTCTAGGGATGATGGTTAGATGCTTTCATCTTAGTGCGACGTTGTTGGGGGTTGGTCTCTCCGTGCCCTCTGCTAATTGCCCGTTTGGTAATGATTACCCCTTGAAGGTTGACTTTCGGCTAGTTGATACTATTGGAACCGTTGGGGAGAGAACATTGACCATGTGTCTCCGTACTTTTGGTTGAAGACCCATGTGTGCAGGCTATGGCAAGCCTAATGATGACGTAGACCGTAGGAAGTTCGCTGACGGTAAAAAAGGCTGGGACAAGATAAGAACTGTAGAAAGCTCATTGACTGCAAAAAGTCAAAAATGATTTGAACTGTAGAAAGTTCATCGATTGTAGAAAGTCAAGAGATTATGAACTGTAGAAAGTTCGTTGACTGTAAAAAGTCAAAAGGAGGCGAATTGCAAAAAGTTCACTTGATTGTAAAAAGTATGAAAATTGTGAACTGTAGAAAGTTCATTTGACTGTAGAAAGTTAAGAGATTATGAACTGTAGAAAGTTCATTGACTATAAAAAGTCAGAGAGTTGTGAACTGTAGAAAGTCCGTTGATTGTAAAAAGTCTAAAAAAGAATGCAGACTGTAGAAAGTCTGTTGATTGTAAAATGTTTGAAGAAGATTTGGACTGTAGAAAGTTCATTGATTATAAAAAGTCTACAAAAGGAATGCGGACTGTAGAAAGTCCGGTGATTGTAAAAAGTCAGAAAAAGATTTGGACTGTAGAAAGCCCTTTGACTGTAAGAAGTCTGAAAAGGAATGCGGACTGTAGGAAGTCCATTGACTATAAAAAGTCGAAAAAAGGAATGCAGACTATAGAAAGTCTGTTGATTGTAAAAAGTCTGAAGAAGATTTGGACTGTAGAAAGTCCATTGATTATAAAAAGTCTAAAAAGGGATATGGATTGTAAAAAGTCTAAAAAGGTATGCGGATTGTAGAAAGTCTGTGGTGGATGCCCCTTGTGAGTTGACCATGGGTTAAATGTGACCCTGGTGCTGTTGGGGAAAGGATGAAAACTATGTGATCCATGCCTTTGATGATACGTCGACTGTGGTAAGTCTTCGTCGAAATCGGCTATGGGATGGTTAACCGTTGTGGTCTGAATTGTATGCCCCTTGTGAGTTGACCTCTGGGTTAACTAAGACCCTTGGAATTGCTGGGGAAAGGATGAAAGCCGTGTGCTCCATGCCTTTTTGATGATATGTTGATTACTATGAGTCTGACATAGATGCCCCTTATGAGTTGACCTCTGGGTTGACTATAACCCTCAAAACTACTAGGGAAAGGATGAAAGCCATGTGCTCCATGCCTTTGATGATATGTTGATTGTTGTGAGTCTGACATAGATGCCCCTTGTGAGTTGACCTCTAGGTTGCTAGGGAAAGGATGAAAGTTGTGTGCTCCATGCCTTTTGATGATATGTTGACTGCTGTGAGTCTGACATAGATGCCCCTTGTGAGTTCAAGGGGTACCTGTAAGAATGAGGAATTTTATTAGTAGATACTTGTGACATATGTTTTAATTTCTTGATTGAGATTACCAAAAGCAAAAATTTTTTACCCTTCAATCAAGAATTAAAACATGAGGGTTCTGAGAAATTTTTCTTCAAGCCCATGATAAACGTGGAAATTTGAGTTTAAGATTTTCGGGGATGCCCGATGGTCGCTTCGTTGTTTTAGGAGGCTTTTGTGATGTTGTAATGCTTCTTGAAAGAGGTCTATGTAGGCTTGAATTTGATGAAAGTTGAAATGACTCGAGTTGGGCCATTGTCATTCTCAATTTTGATGGTGTGCTACTCCGACATCTTCTTGATACTTGTAGTTTCCTCATGTGGAGGTAGAGTGTTTTTCTCACCAAAATGACATTGCCTTGGTTTAACATCACCTTCATTTGTAAGTGACATGATGCGTATGCATGTATGAATGACTTTATGCATGAATAATATTTATCGCACGATGAATGTTTATCTGTTGCAGATATCATTGGCTTTGGAGTATTAAGCATGGTCGATAGTAGAAGCTTCATTGCATGAGGGGTCATTCCAAATTGATTCTCTCTTATACTAGTGCATGATTTCCCCAAAGGATTCATCTCATTGGGAATTCCATGGTTGCCTTTTTGTCAATAGTCGAGTTTTGTAGACATAACTTCTTCAGAGTGATGATCGATATGGGTCCGAGTCAAAGTTCGATTTTGTTGATGAATCAGAGTCAAGTTAAAAGCCTGAATTTGGTTTGAAGAGGATTTGGATGATTCATTGACTTTTTTATGCTCGTTCCCTTCTTTGGTCTGGTGCCAATGATGTTAATGTTGATCCCGAACCATGTTGATGATGCTCACTTTGAAGCTGATAAGGAGAGCTTGGAAGCTTTTGTTGTGACAATCCACTTTGTGAGGGAAATCCGAAGATATTCATCCTAATATCTGGAGGAGATAGACGATTCCTTGTGCCATTCCGAGGATAGGATGATGAATTTGATACTTATTTGGTTCTAATTTCTGCATAGACCGCCCTTACGGGTTTTCAGTCTATCGAACCTTATCTTAATTTTTGTCTGAACCGCCCTTTCAGGTTTTCAATCCAGCAAACTTATCTCTTCTTTTTTTTCTTTCCTTTTTTATTGTTTTTATTTTTATTATTGTATTTTTTTATTTTTTTAATCATGATATGACAGGATACTTACTTGCAATATTCTACCTTTGGCATGCAAACATTCAAGATAAACATATGCAAAAAGATTCAGCAAGAATGACAATTCATTGATGAACTTAACAGGGGTATGAATATTTCAAATGATTTGACTCCTACCATTGACTAGCCCTTTCAGGTTTTCTAATCAATGTGTTTTTTTTCTCTTGATGTCCTAAGTTTTGCCTGAGCCGCCCTTATCGAGTTTTCAACTCAACGGACTATTCATTTTGTGTTTTGAAAAGAGGCCCTAATTTTTACTCAACTAGCAAAGTGCTAATTGACAGGCTAATTACTTTTTGTACTGCTTTTTACATGATTTATTTCTTTCGCCTAAATGTGATAGCATTTGAGCCTATCTTGGTCGATTAATATCTATGAATTTAGCAACTCCTTCGTTCAGCATTTTCTGATTAATTTGTTAGGCGCTCTTGACGCTATGTTGGCTTGAGGTATACACGATGACGAGCGATGATGCTTGATATTCACCTTTTCAATTATTCTCCCTGATTTCTTAACAACTAAATAGGGAATGAGTGATTTGTTGGGAATGGAAGGTTTCAAAGCCTACATCAGACATAGCTTAATTCCATCGAACGCCTATAGGCATTATCTATTGGTACTCCTTTAATAGTGTGATGATTGGCCCATAAATGGTGATGAGCCACGTGACGAATCCGATGACACATTGAATTGTTTGACTCCTTCTTTGTGTCTTCATCACTGGCATCATGTTGGCCAACCTATCGTGTGTTTAGCAACTTTGGGGAACTTAGCTTTGATTTTCTTTGTTGCCTCTATCTTGACTCTTCTGGCCCATTTTGGTTTCAATCATGTTATCTTCTATTTGACTGACTTAATGGTCAGTGGAGATTTTGTGTTTGACGATCTTTCTGTCGACCTCTGGCATGTCCTCATAAGACCAAGCAAACGCTATCACGTATTGTCTAAGTACCTATGTCATCTCTCATTTTTCATCAAGAGTCAAATCATTTGAAATTATTATAGGGGATTCATTTATACCTAAATTAATTTCATGCGATAACTTATCATGTATGCTAAAAACATTATGCTCATGTTCACAAGAATGTGTGATGTCATCTGAAAGAATATCAAGCAAGAAAGCAAAGTTTGAAGCATTCAAAGATTCAAAAGCCTCATTGACAGAGTTTGTTAACATAAAAGAATTTAAAATACTAACTATTACATTATTAACATCCTCATCCTCCACATATTGAGGGTCTTCTTTCCCAATTGTCACCTTTTGGCATTAGTGCTCATTGGTGCCCTAGGAGTGACCATAAAGTTGGGAGCAGACGGTTCCTGGGCCATGGTCGGATATTAAGGTGGTTGGGCTAAAATGTTTAAGCCCGCAATGAAAAAGGATGGGGCTCTCAAATTCTGAGAGATCACTGGTTGTGAGGCAAAGCTCTAACATGGTGGAATGAAACTAGATGAAGGTCTAGCTTTTCTTGCAGATGAAGTTGAGTGATGCCAACCCAGATGAAACGGACCTAAATCGACCAATTGTTGACCAACTTGCCTTTGATTAAATTGACTCTAGGATTGAGCAACCCCGAAAGGCGTTAGCTTTCCTCAACCCTGAATGATCATTACCCTCAAAAGTCTGACCTGTCTGAAATTGACCGAATGGTGGTATTGGGGTTGAGAGGTCCCAAAGCCAAATGGGGAAGTAGTGGCATGATTTCCACCTAGGTAACCTGATGATAGGTGAGTATTAGGAGTATAGTCTGAAGTGTTGTTCTTTGGTTGATGTGGACGAAGGTGAAACTGTAGCACTTGAGCAAATTGATCACTATAGAGAATGGTGCTTAGAGTGTTGACCAATTCTGAGCTGGTGTTCAATGGGATTTGTTGGACAATTGGCACCTCATGCAAAATCTGCTCGTCTGTTCCGTGATCACCTTGAGGATCCGTCATCCTGAAACTCTGACCCAAACCAAAGATCGATCTCTGATTCGAACCAAAATCTAAACTTAAACTCGAACCCAAATCTGAACTCGAGTCTTTGCTAGAATGAGTGTGTGAAATACCCTTTGATAGAAAGTTCTCTAGGCAAGCCACGATGGGGGAAGTCCGGACGAGGCGGGAAATCGGCTTCTTCCAAGCCTTAACTAAAACAAAGGCAATCGAACAGCTTCATCAGATATGAAATGCATGTTTGACATACTTGATGTTGATGCGTAAGAAGCATAAGACGTGGCTGCATTACAAAGGGTAATATATCATGATGTGATAAAATTCATTTTGTCAAGCCATTTGAAACAAACAGCGTTAGTCGCAACTCAGATGATAATAAGACCTTACCCATGTAGTGAGGGCTTGAGGTTGAGGTGACATCTATGTGATGTCGAGGGTTGTGTTTATCAATCCACTTAAAACAAACAGGTCGATTGCCATAATACCCGTGTGGTAGTAGGCTTGGGGTTGAGGTGTGACTCGTGTTTTGCCAATCTATTTGGAATAAAACAAGTTAACTTCTATAATACCCGTGTGGTAAAGTGTGAATTATGTTTGCAAATCCATTTGGAACAAACAAGCTAATTACCGTAATACCCGTGTGGTAAAAGGCTGAGGTTATGAGTTGCGTTTGCCAATCCGCTTGGAACAAACAAGTTGATTGCCAGAATACCCGTGTGGTAATAGGCTTGGTTTAAAGTGTGACTCATGTTTGCTAATTCATTTGGAACAAACAGGTTGATTGCCATAATACCCGTGTGGTAAAAGGCTGGTGATTGTGATTTATGTTTGCCAATCCGCTTGGAACAAACAAGTTGATTTCCATAATACCAGTGTGGTAATAGGCTTGGTTTAAAGTGTGACTCATGTTTGCCAATTCATTTGAAATAAACAGGTTGATTGCCGTAATACCCACGTGGTAAAAGGCTGGTGATTGTGATTTGTGTTTCGCAATCCGCTTAGAACAAACAAGTTGATTGCCATAATACCTATGTGGTAATAGGCTTGGTTTAAAGTGTGACTCATGTTTGCTAATCCATTTGGAACAAACAGGTTGATTGTCATAATACCTGCGTGGTAAAAGGCTTGGTTTAAGGTGTGACTTATGTTTGCCAATCCATTTAGAACAAATAAGTTGATTGCTATAATACTCGTGTGGTAAAAGGTTGGTGATTGAGGTGTAACTCATGTTTTGCTAATCCATTTGAAATAAAACAGGTTGACTTATAATAACCGTGTGGTAAAAGGCTTGATTTTAAAATGTGACTTATGTTTGCCAATCCATTTGGAACAAACAGGTTGATTGTCATAATACCTGTGTGTTAAAAGACTAGGGTTATGACTTGTGTTTACTAATCCGCTTGGAATAAACAGACCGAAGTGACAAGAAATCATGCATTATCCAAGTGATTATGCGCTTTCGATTTTGAGAACTAATTGCTATGGATTGCTCTCGACAAGTTCAAGTTCGGGTACAATAATGTGTTACACCCTATGATTTATGACTTCAAACGGGAGGAGGTTCGAGCGTCGAGTAGGCACTGCTATAACCAAAGATGATCCAACCTAGGTGATACTGTCTTGTCGCGTCTTCTAATTCTAGGTTTGAGTTTAGGTATAACAGTGTGTTATACCCTATGGTTTATGACTCCAAAAGGGCAAGGGTTCGAGTGCCGAGCAAGCACTGTCATCACCAGGGATGATCCTATCCTAGGTGACTCTATCTTATCGCGTCTTCTAATTCTAGGTTCAAGTTCAGGTACAACGGTGTGTTATACCCTAGGCTTAGAAGTCCATGATTCTAAGCAGATAGAGGTTTGAGTGCTTATTAAGCACTATTTTGACCATGGGTGGTCTTAACCTTAGGTGACACTATCTCATCTCGTCTTTCTAACTCTAGGTAGACGGTGTCGGGATAATGACATGTGTGTGTATAATTCATGTCAGCATAACAAATCGTGGGTCAGCATGATGCTTTACATAAATAAAAGTGGTAATGAAATGAACACATAGAACATAATATTCAACATATCACCTCCAACCTTATGCCTCCTAAGCATAGGTTAGGCTTCTAAATCTAGGCTTGGGTCATCTTAACATCGTAAGGTATTAAGGAGCGAACCTGCATAAGAGATGCATTTGTTTTGGTAAACATAAGGGAAGTGTCTATGGTTTCCTTATATGAGTTCAGTCATGGGCTGTTGATGTAGAAGGTTCTTGTTGCACTAAGATACACTCCAAGCCTGTAGAACCTAAGTTAAACAGTACTTAACAGTACTTACGAAGTTTTGGAAATAGCAAACTGAATAGATAAGCAAATTTAATTAAGTACTAAGTATACTCATAATTAATGAAGTAGACTTGAGTATTGTGGAAAAATCAACTCAGTTTATTGTAAGTAATTAATTAAGTTACGGCTTAGATAGGAAAAGCTGAGTTCTGCTTTACTAAGTAGAATCCATGCTGAGCACTATGCAGTTTAGGCAATAGTCACTCAGCACGAACTAAGTGCTGCTTTTATTAATTAAAAGCATTACTTTATTATGACACTTTGAGAATTATTTGACAGCTGTACTACTAACGGTTTCTGTTAAGAAACAAAATATACTTTT
>CATIWQ010251638.1:0-11810 GCA_949673415.1 Euphorbia schlechtendalii | reverse complement strand
TTGTTATTTGGTTGAAGGTTGGATCAGAAAATTCCATAAAGCGAAATTCTCAAATTGGTTGGCACCTCCAAATCCGAGAAAGAAAATCGAGATCAAAGAGTTTATTTATATATTTTTATTTTTGCCATTATTTTTCTAACAATTTACATTCACATATACAAGTTCATGTGCTGAAAACTTCAACTCACTCTGCTCTCTATTTTTCAATATGTACTTTATATGTTATCAGTCTTGTCAAAGGATGGTAACGGGCCGGATTCGGACCGGATCCAACTTCAACTTGATCCGGATTCGTTTGAATGTACGATATCTGGATCTGTCCCGGATTCATTGGATCTATGATTTTAGGATCCAGATCCGGATCCATAAACGCACCTAAAACGAATCCATGTAATTAACATTTAATTCTTGATTTTAGCTTCCAAACTTGTATCTTTCATCTTAATTCAAATAGTTTACATGCTCGTTTACTTATGTTCATGTAATTGGACTTACATGGATTTCAAATAATAATATAATATTGATTATCCAATAAGTTCGAGGAAAATAATAAATAAAAAAATGTGCAATTAGTCTTTAATTACGGGTCCGAATCCGGATTTCATTTTAAAATCCAGTACTGGATCCGTATCAGTTTTATTGCATCCGGATCCGATAGATTTATAAAAATAATATTAATATCCTAAATAATGAATCTAAATCTACGGATCCGGACCGGGTCCAGAATCCGTTTACATCCCTAGACTTATCATGTTGCATTATGATAAGTATTTCTAGATTGTGGCATTATGCTAAGGTTGTTGACGACAGGTGACAGGTGACCGAATTTGCCTGGGATCAACTCGACTTAAAGATGAAAACGGACGAACTCAGCTCGAACCTCGTCGAGCTTAAACTATTTTACTTCGGGTCAAACTCACGAAAAGCTCGGCTTAAATTCGTCAGTTTGGGAGCTTAAACAAGCCTCGTTTATTCATGTTAAATTCTTGATTATTATTGTTATAAAACAAAATTTTGATAAATTAAAATTTAAAAATATAACCCAAAATAATTATACTACGGTTGAAATCACAAAATTCACGGTTTCGATCAGCGGTAAATTTCTCAATATTTTAAAATTTAGGGTTAAAAGAGTTAGATACTTTTATTAAGAAATAAACACATTTTCTGATAAATAAATAACAACTAAACCCACAATTCAAACTCTTACTACGTATAACATTGGTTTTTAATTAAAAGAAATTAGTAATAATATATAATGACTAGAATAATTATTCCAGCATGTTCAAAGGGTATCAAGTCGAGCTTTAGAAAACGTTTATATATTGAACCATAATTGTCAAACCCTGTCTAGCCCCTTGAACCGAGTAAGGTGGAGGATTGAACATCGGTAAGTCAATCATGGTCCAAACAAGGTTCAACTAGTCAGAGCCGGCCTTAACAATTATGAGATCCTAATCCAAATTGTATCTTATGAAGCCTTAAATCAATGGAAGTGCATGTAGTGTTCAATAACAATAATCAACTAGTCAACAATCAAATGCAGATGTGTATAAAATTTTTAGACCCTTCAAACCCTTCAACTTTTAGGGCCCTAGGCGGCTGCTTAATTGGTCTCAACGTTAAGTTCACCTCTGAACCAGTGTAGAATTAATTGTTAAAATTTATTATTTTTAATATTTTATAAGATTAAAGAATGATAAATTAAACAACAAATATTTGGTAAATACTAAAATGAGATCAAAACTATTTAAAACAAGCACCCCCACTTTTTACCATGTGCATATAATTTAAATATCAGAATTTTTATTCCGAAAATTATATAAATGCAACTATATATTAATTTTTTAGAATAATCATTAATACTTTTAGAAAAAAGTAGAGTAATAAAAAACTTGAAAACCGAAATTCAAAAAATTGAAATGTTATAGAATCATTGAAATTAAAATTTTAAATCGTCTATAAATCTAAAAATTTTGATTTAATATGTTTTTATTTATATAATTAAAAATAAATTTATCTTTAATGAAAAAATAAATTTTATTGACCCATTAACCCGTCTTAGGTCGTTTGGCCGGTAAACTAGTAATTAATGGGCCAGATGCATAGTGTGTTGTTCTCTATGATTCGATCTATCATGTCACCAGACTCGTGTTTTACCTGTCTAATTAGTAGAGCCGGGTGTTGAGCTCTATTTAGTTGAGCTTTAACTTAATCAATCTCGAAGTGTTTTGCGAACCACTCTACTTACGGACACCCTAATTACACCATAATTATATGGTATCAACTAATATAAATTAACATATACATGTTTAAAAAAATAAACAATAATCTTTTATTTCTCTAATAAATAGGAGAGAAACATGCTGTGTTCGAAACCTAACATTTTGTTATTTATTTGAAAAATGAGAGAGAAACATAGAGAACTTGAAATTTGACACGTTTAAAATTTAGGGTTAAAATTGAGACGGTAACCTTCTCCAGTTTCATTCATCCGGATCCCTCAAACTAATACGCCGGTTTTGAGTTCGCACTCTTTGAATCATGTGATATGACACATTCAATTGCCCGAATCATCTCTCGAATACTAATATTATATATGGTTCGTTTGGTTGGCGGAATAGAATAGAATGGAATAGAAAATGTATGCATAAACATCAAATATGATACATAACTCCGACGTCGCAAGGAATAGCTCTTCTTTGTTACCATAAAAATCATGAAATAGCAATTCCTCTTTGAAATAAAGGAATAGCTATTCCGTGATTCCTATGAAACTAGGAAGAGTTATTCCCCTCGATGTCGGATTTATGTATTATATTAGACTTTTTGCATTTATTTTATATTCCATTCTATTCCATTCTACCAACCAAACAGTCCTCTATGTTATAACATCTAGGGCTCGTATGGTTGGCGGAGTAGCTATTTCGCGGAATATGAGAAAAACGAATGGAAAAATGTGAAATGTTCTCCTAGAACCCGTCGTCGGGGTGTAATAGCTATTCCTAGCTATCATATAACTCATGGAATAGCTATTCTTCCTCTCGAGAAGGAATAGTCATTCCATGAGTTGTATGATAGCTCAGAATAGTTATTCCATCCCGACGACGGGCTCTAGACAAATACTACACCTTTTTGTATTCATTTTTCTTCTATTCCGCGGAATAGTTATTCCGCCAACCAAACGAGCCCCTACCTCATGTCCAATGCCTCATTCATCAAACGTGTGCCCATCAACTTCTCTATCACCGAATTATCCCATGCATAACACATTCACAAGTTTTCTCTTGAAGTTGTAATTAGTTAACATATTACAAAGTAATATTCACAAATAATGTTTGTGAGGTTAGATTAGATGTAAGTTGATGAACTTTTTTTGGAAAAAAATTGGTAAGTTTTAAATTTTGTGATACTATATTTTGTAAGTCTAAATAATCAAGCATTTATATCACCAATTCATGTCTGCCCATGAAGTCATCTGTATTAAGTGCAATTCATTTGAAGTCAATATTTCTCAAAATATCAGTTACTTCTCTATACAGAAAAGCAAACAAAAACTCTTATATATACTATAGTCTCAAACTTTTGGTTGATTTTACCAATTACGCCTCTTCTATAACTAGGGGTGTGCATTCGGTCGAAACCAAACCGAACTGAATTAACCGAGCATCAAATAAGGAAAAATATTGTTAACCGAACCAAACCAAATAAGAATCAAAACCAAATTATCCAAACCGAAATAAATTATTCGGTTTGGTTAAAAATCGAACCAAATCAAAATTTTAAATTAATCAACAAAAGTTTCAAATTCTAACACTTAAAATACAAAATGCACATCCAATATAAGTATTGCAATGAATTAAATGGCTTAGTAGAGACATATAAATGAATAAGAATGCATTTTCGAGAAGAGGAATAAGAGTGTGATGTTAAAATAAAATTTTATTATGTATTTATATATATTTCGGTTTGGTTATTATGGTTTTTTCTACACAAAAACCAAAACCGAACTAGATAACCGAAATATTAACATTTTACAAACAGAACAAAACCGAATTTTTAAAATAACCGAACCAAATTAATATTTCGGTTCAGTAATTCGGTTACCGAACCATTTGCACACCCCTTTCTATAACACACCTTCACTTCACTTGAACAACCTATTCCACCAAATGCACATGAGCACATTTTCAACCATATTTTATAACGGAAACATTAGCGTAGAAGTTGGTAAAGGAATATTGAAAATTAGGAAATTTTAGAGAATGCCTAAGCCTTGTAGAATAGGGTTTATAACCGGCCCGTGCCCGCTTCCATGAACCGGGCTTGGACACGCATTTTTTTAAAAAACCCGGCCCAAACCCGAGCTCGTAAAAGCCCGAAGATTTATGGACCAGGCTTGGATTTTATATAAATACCCAAGCCCGGCCCAACGAATAATTTTATATATTTATTATATATTTATACATTAAATTTATTATTATTTTAAGATTTTATATTCTATCCTATTAAATTTTTATACTTGGTTACAAAGAATGTTATATTTAAAATTTAAACATATTTTTATTTTTTTTATATTTTTTCTATTAATTTAATAAAAAAATTAATAACAAATAAAATATTCATGGGCTTTGACTGGGCTTGGGAATGACCTTGTTAGCCCGACCCAAGCCCGACCCGAGCTGAAAGTTCTAAGGTACCGGCTTGGGCCAGGCTTGGGTTAATGTTTTTTGTAAAAAACCGGTCAAACCCGGCCCTCCTGATGAACAGGTCTACTTGTAAGTAGAGTTTCGTTTATTTAAAATAAAATTAATTAGTTTTTGTCAAGATCTAATATACACCACTTATATATTTATTTATTTCTGATGTGAGATTTTCTAACATTCTCATTTAAGTGCAATAGATCCAGTAAAATTTTATCGCGTTGTCCATATTATATTTGGATGATTCTACAATGCTTGACAAGATTTTGTATTGTAACATAATTTTATCTATTATTTTTTGTTACTCCCTCCGGTTCTTAATATTTATCGTTTTAAACTTTTTACTTTGGTTCCTAATACTTGCCATTTTAAAATATCAATGCACTTTTAACAAAATTTTTCTAATTTACCCTTGCATTAATTAGAAAAGAAATTAAATGTAAATTAATTTATAAGTTGGTAAAGTAAAAATAATAAATTAATCATTTTAATTTTGCATTAAATATCTTATTGATTATGATGAAAAACTTAAAATGATAAATATTAGAAACCGGAGGAAGTATAATTTATCATCCAATTAGAGTTGTGGTAATTTTATCTTCCTAATTACCCATGTTTTATTGCAAATTAACTTATTAAGTTTATCCATTAATTTCCTTAATTTACTTTTGATGATCCTATTCTCATTCTTAACT
Organism: Euphorbia schlechtendalii; assembly: GCA_949673415.1. NCBI lineage: Eukaryota > Viridiplantae > Streptophyta > Magnoliopsida > Malpighiales > Euphorbiaceae > Euphorbia > Euphorbia schlechtendalii. The sequence goes on along the minus strand of CATIWQ010251638.1, from coordinate 6,412 downwards.
CATTTTTCCATAATTATTAATATTTTGCCATTATTCTTTCCATTTTTTTTTTTAGACAAAGAAAAATGTCAAATGAGAAGTAATTGAAAAATCAATTTCTTTCGTCTATAAAAAATGTACTATGTAGTCCATAAAAAAATATAATTGCTTATAAAATAACGAAAAAGGGAAATAAATGAGAAAATAGATGAATTATAGATAACAACAAGAAAATATCATTACTATAATGACAAATGTTTCCCAAATACGTCATCATGAATTTAGGTATGTTTTAGAATTTCTAAACAAAAATGAATTACATTACTTTTTACTTCAATTTTTTTATGAAATTTTACCAAACGATTTGTTGATAAATTTTCGTTTACTACAATTTTTACATGTTATCAAACGAAAAAACGGATCAACTTTTTTATAAAGACATTTCTTTTGAAATTTTTTTTATAAAGACATAAAGTTAACCTTTTTTTATAAAGTCCGACTCTACATAATCCCGGTTTTTGAAATATTACACACAAAGGCTAATGATTGTAAGTTGAATATTTTAGAATTGAATTAAAGATTAGATGTAATTTACCAATTTAAATATGTCAAAACTTTCAAAATTATTGTAGAAGGCGACAATGTAAAAAAGAAAGTAAAATTTCCTAAAATTTAGGAGATTTGAATTATATGGTATTTTTAATTTATTTTTATGGACAAGTAAAATCATGATTCTTAGATTTTTATTGGATAAAAATAGTTGTAAGAAAAAAAATTACAATCAATAGATAGACTTGTAATACATTACAATACCATGTCAAACATTGTAAAATTTTCCTATATATCTTATACATTGATTAAGAAGATAATGTCTTTATAAGAAATTGTTTTGTTAATGACAATATATATTTTGATTGCACAGTAAATGATAAAACATTACTGGATCAAGTAATAACTATCCAATTTAAATTATTTTTTATGTCAAATTAAATGATTGTTAGTCAATAATATCCAGTGGTTTAAAAGGCCATAGAGTGTTCAGGGGCTATGCGGGGATTAATGAGACCTAAGAGGGGATTGCATGAAATATTATTTTAAATATTTAATATTTATTAATGAATTAAAATAATAAATTTAGCTAACAAATAAATTTTTATATAATAAAATAAAAATTCATGTTGCAACATTTTTTTTGGGTTTTGACGACATTTTTTTAGGCTTTGAAAATATTTTGCTAGTATTGGGCGACATTTTTCTAATCTTTGGTGACACTTTTTTAAGTTTTGGCTACATTTTCCGTCTTGTCCGTCCGATTATATAAAATCGTGACTGTGTTCCAAAAAACCCAGCCTTGACCGCCTTTTAAAACAGAGATGATACCGTGTTTGTTTTGATGCCTTTATTTTTTACAAAGTAAACTTTATTTTTTCCTTAATCGCTATTAGATCAAACTTTGTATCATTGCTTCAATGATGATGAAGGGCAGAGTAAGATTTATTTTGTAGAAAACAAAGTTGATATAGAAAAGACACAATAACACATGTATGTATTAGAAATTTTTGTGCAAATTATATTTTTAAGGTTGAATATGTAGTTTCAATATTAATATGAGGTCCAATTTATAATTTTAATGGGTTCACATTTATTTAACGTAAATATTTATAATACTATTTTCTCAAAATGGTGCGGTCCAATGACTCCACTCTCTTAAACATAGCTTTGATATTGCCTAGACCAATTGTGACTTGTTAAATACCAGGAGCCAATATCATCAATAGGTCTAGCCTACTATTCGATCTTCTAGTTGTCAAACTTTCTTCTGATATAATACTATGTAAAGAAATGTTAATCTTGATAATACTAAACTTGATAACCGAGTGAACATATAGAGGTAGAGTTGAAAATTTAACTTCAGAGGATATCTTCCCATCATTCTCCAACATCACCAACAGTATCCAATTCACAATAGATCAGTCACTAATATACAGAGATTCAGTTTTAAATCTAATTATCACCTTTGTAACAAATTAACTAACTCAAAAAGTTAAAATAATATGATATTTTATGCATGTAAGTTAAATATGCAGAAACAATTTCAAGAATGGCATCTATACCTTTTTTAGTTGATGTTCTTTAAGTTATATAAGAATGCCTGTAAAATGAAAATCCAATTTTTTATCAACTAAATGAAATATAATTTTTACACATATATTGTATCTTCAAAAATTCAAATATTGTATCTTCAAAAAGTCAAATTTCAACACAATCAACAGCCAATTTCCTTCACCTTAAAAAGATCTATACATACTACTAATCTATAATATGTATTGCATGCATATATATTTATCCATCCAACTTATAAAAAATGATTATCAACAGTACTCTAATAATGGTTTTGACTAGTAATACGCATTTGGGTATTCTAATGTCTCTCTGATGCAAATCACCATCTTCTTTTTCATGGGCATATTTGAAGCTGCATTTATTTATATTGTGTTTTTTCATAGTTTCATCGATATCTTCTTCTTCATCATCGTCTGCTAGTAAGTGAGGCGGTGGGTCGGAATGGTAGTCTTCCCGTTCGAAGTCATCGATGTCCATACCCCATTCAGCATAATCCATGCCAGCCATTGCCATTGCTTCCATTGAAACTGACATTTATTGTTTACTTTTTTAAATGAATGCAAAATTGGAAACCTGTATTTATAGTAAAAAAAATCGTGATGAATACGTATACCATTACATAGGCATGTATATAATTAGAATACTTTTCCTTGATCCTATTGGTCATACTCACGGTTTACATTCTCATTTTTACAAATCAAACACCAACACGATTAGCGATCAACTTAACATATCTTTTAATTTAATGCCTTGCTCTATACGTCAAAACTCACATTAAAAACATTTTAGCTCAATATGTTTTGTACGGGCTGGAAGTACGGATTTGAAGTCAAAAAGATCTTATTGTCAATATGTCAGATTACAACAGCAGAAATCGTCAACTTTTAAGGGTTGATAGGTCCTTCAGGATATATACCAAGTTAATGAGTGTCATGATATTATACAGTTTTTCTGAAATTTAAACGCTTGTTTTTTATATAGTGCTATTTGTTACTTTTAGGGGATTTTAGCTAAATTCCATTAAATTGTACTTTTATTTTGAAAATTACAAAAACTCAGCATTCTATCTAAACTACAACATTAAATTTGAAGAAAAACACCACTCGGTTTCAGATATGACTCAAACCTAAGACTAGAGCTCACAGTTTCAACAACCACTAAGCCATTTGAAATAGAAAAACCTGCAAAATTGTGGGTGATAATATTGATGGCTTGTGTTTGGCTTGGAATATATGGTTTAGGCGTGTTGTTGTGGAGATGGATAATAAGTTTTGCAGTCTAGTTAGCGGTGACTAATTAAGGACCTTTTTTATATTATTTTTCAAACTGTTGTCTCAATAAGTTACTTTCACAAATTTTCTATAGAACTACATACATATTTTGATTTTGAACAACATATTTTGGTTCTTCATACTATTTAATTGGAAAATCAACTCTGTTGCTTATAGGAAAAACTTGAAAGCAGAACTTTTTAGAAAATACTTAAATACTGCTATTTCTTTTGTGAATAAAAGCTAATAAAATATTAGGGTCACAAAATTTTCTGTTGTAAAATTAATCTGATTAGTTTTTTTAAATCAAGCCGAAGCATGATAAAACGGGGCTAGAATATTATTAAAATTAAAAAATATAAAAAAGAAATGTGATTAATTAAATTGTATGTTATACAAATATGTGTCACTAGTTCATGAATTACTTTGGTTATACAAATAAATATGTGTCACTGTTTCATGAATTACTTTTACAGTTTAACCAAAAAGTAAAATTATTGGTCAAACACTAATATTTTAGTGTGTTAGCTATTCTATGATCAACGTACTAATATTTAAATTTATGTGTTATAGAATTTTGTTAATGTGTCGCTATTTTGGCGGTCCTGAAGTAATTTTGAGTGTCTAAAGCTAATTATTTAGCATAGAGTCGATCAATAGGGCATGAACGAAAGCATAAACTTTTAACATCATTCTACCAATCTAGTACTTATATGGATACAGATTGTAACAAAATACAAGGATATTATTTTGAATTCTTATTTATTTTTTATAAAACAATTTACTCATCAAATGAAAAATTGAATAGACATTAATCAATATAGTAACAAACAGCACTCACAACATAGCAAGCACTTATCAGATTTATTTGAACCCTATTTAAGCTTTATAATTCATATACATCAAGACAAGGATGCAGTACCACACAAGAAATCATACGAGTTAAAACTATTTCGAAGGAAATCTGTCATTATTACCAAATATAACAGTTAAATCAGGTTATACTACGGAAACACAAGTAAAACACAGAAGCATTATAGATGCTCTTTTTATACTTCTCTAATTATATTATCAGTAATTTTATATTGATACAAATTGTTTGACATTCATTGACACCATGAAATATCCATCCTTCATCTTGTTTTCATCTTATGGTGGAAATCTAACTGCCAAAGATGAATGGTGAAGATTGTAAGGTGTAAATGAGTGTTAAACAAGCTGGTTGACTAAATGCATCTTTTACTACCTCAACTTAATTTTTTTAACCAATTGTAGTAATAAATTTTCCGTTTTTCCTATAAGCCATATGAACCTCCTCGCAAAAGGATATCAATTTGTTTTAAACAACATACACTAAACTTTAGTTGGTTTAATTATTCAAAGTTATCATTTTCCTATAGTGCCAAGTTGATTGGTAGTGTTAACTTAGTTGTCGCTGTAAAAGATTTAGATTGTGAAAATGTTAGCTTGTTGTAAAATTGTGACTATGAATTGAAATTTAAATATGTTGTTCGTATATATCCATGATATACTAAAATTTAACCATTTTTTATGCACAATTAGCTCTTCGACTTCAACATTTTTTGATAGATGTCACTTTCAATTTTGAAAGTCTCTGACGGCACCTTAACCATGGTAAAATAACACTTTCAAGCTCCTTCAATGTCATGTGTCACTTTCTTATTAGAAAGGAAAAATAAAAAAATTTATATCTTTAAAAAATATAACCAATAAGCTTTTAAGTGCATTTTTACCATGTTGAATAAGCTGGTATGAATGTTTCAAAATTGGGAGCAAAATCTAACAAAATATAATCACTTAAATTAGTGTTACAAATTTTCCGTATACAGAAAATTCAAGTATATATTCACTTCAATTATATTCATATCAAACCATGTATATGCTCTTGTAAGCTCAACCATGAAACATGTATTAGATTATTCATGCCTTTATTCAATTTCATCATTTCTCTTTCTCGTTTTTGCTTTCAAATTCTTCTTCCGCCCAAAAGGAAGAAATCTCCCGCCATCTCCAATTTCCCTTCCAATCATAGGCCATCTCCATCTTCTCAACTCCAATCAACCCCTTCACCGGACTTTCCACAATCTCTCCCTCAAATACGGCCCCATCCTTTCCCTCAGATTCGGTTTCCGGCAAGTGTTGATCATATCGTCGCCGTCAGCCGTTGAAGAATGCTTCACGAAGAACGACATGTGTCTCGCCAACCGTCCCCTTTTAACACTCGGGAAATACCTGAACTACAACAACACAACAATCGCCAGCGCATCGTACGGAGATCTCTGGCGCAACCTCCGCCGCATCACCTCCCTTCAGATCTTATCATCAAATCGACTCAACAACTATTCAAGCGTCCGAAGAGATGAAATTAAGGCGTTTTTGAAATCGATCAAAGATCGAGTTCCGTACGCTCATGAATTTGGAAAAGTGGAGTTGAAATCGATTATCTCAGAGCTGGCTTTCAATACGATTGTTCAAACGGTGACGGGGAAGAAGTACGGAAGTGAAAAGGCGAAGCAATTGAGGGATTTAATTGAAGAAGTGCTGAAATTGGCAGATGCATCGTATCCGGGAGATTATTTTCCGTTTGTGAAGTGGATTGATTATGGAGGATTTGTGAAGAAGGTGAAGTTAGTGAGCGAAAGAAGTGATTGGTTGTTGCAGGAACTTGTGGATGAACAAAGGAATAATAAAAAGAGCGATAGTAATTATACAATGATTAGGCATCTGATTGATTTGCAGGAATCGCAGCCGGATTACTACACTGATGAGATTATCAAAGGACTTTTATTGGTTAGTCAAATCATATTCCTTAATCTCTCCATCTAATTATTCTATTTACAACACTTTTTTTTAGCAAGTCATAAACAACATTTTATTTCAATTGATTGTAGTTCATTTTCGTACAAAATTTATATATATATATATATATATATATATATATATATATATATATATATATATATATATATATATATATATATATATATAGAAATTAAGCAAAATTTGTCGTTTTTATA
>CATIWQ010251626.1:0-19236 GCA_949673415.1 Euphorbia schlechtendalii | reverse complement strand
TCATTTTTGGAGTTAAATGCATGATTCACATATTACGAAATATAAACCATCCACAAAGCGGAAAAATAAACCATCCACAAAAACTGTAAATAAATGCGGAAAGTAAATGCGGAAAATAAAATTACAAGGCTTTAAAAATCGGGGGATGCAACGCCCGCTAACCTATTAATTACATTTCCCGAAAATTGATATTACGATACCCGAAGGAAAATTAAAATCCTAAACATACATCTAATCCTAATCTACCTGCATCCACAAAGGTTAGCACAGGGGATAATACGTATGTTCGATTTTGGATTCAGTGAGGCCCGCTTGGCCTTAAGAAAAATCAATCGTGATATTGTTTGTTTAAATAAAACTGTTCGTTTTATTAGCACATTGGTTGCTCATTTTAATTAATGAAATTGCTCACATGGTAAAAAGTGTGGTCTGTTATCCGGGAATATGCTTTATTCCCTTCGTAGGGGTGTTCTAACATACATCTTCTTATGATAAAGAAAGAGATGAAGAAGAATTACAACAGTTAAAATAAAATAAAAGATGAAAATCCTAGGTTCAAAGGAGAATTCAGAAGAAGAAATTAAACACTGAAAACACAGAATTGCAGTTCTAGGAACTCAGAGGCTTACCGTTACTTGACGAATCCACGTCGAAGAATCCGATCGGTTGTTTAGAAATCCTCCTCATCGTTTGAGTTTAGGTAAAAAAGTTGTAGTATAAAGTCCAAAAATTGTTTGTTTTAATTCCTGGAAGCAAAGGTCGTTCTAAAGCTATATTATTTTTATCTAATAATTTCCAGCCCCGTTTATCGAAAATGATCCTACTATTTATAGGAAAATCTCGAAAAAATCCAAAAAAGGAAAGTTTTTCCGGCGAGGGGCCTCGCCGGAAAAAATGCCTCGCGGAGCTCATCTCGAGGCCTCGTGGAACTCTTCGCGAGGCCTCGCGCGTCCGCGAGGGTATCATAGGACCCTCGCGGGAAGCGCTGCGAGGGTCGCTTAGGATCCTCGCAGGGAGGCCTACGAGGGTTCCAAAGGACCCTCATGGGCAGGCCCCGCGAGGGTTCCATAAGACCTTCGCGGGCAGGCCCCGCGAGGGGCCCTTAGGACTCTGGCGGGGAGGCCCCACGAGGGTTCCTTACGACTGTCACGGGCGGGCCCCGCAAGGGTCCCTTAGGACCCTCGCGGGGAGCGCGGGCTACCTCACGCAGCCTTGTACGAGGTTGCCATGCGCGAGGCTGCCTCGCGCGAGGCTCTTCCGCGATCGGGGTTACGTCTCCTTCCATTTTTTTATTATTTTATATTTTTTTTGTATTTTTATTTTAGTTAAATAATTTCTAAATTAAATTAAATAATTTTATTAGTGACGAGGAGGATTCCAATTTGGATATGTCAGGATACTCGAAAATGTGTGATTCAAGGATAAAATCCCGTAAAAGCCGTCATCATCGAATGCGCGAGCTGGTACAAAATCCCGTGCTCACAAGGATGTGAAAGTATCCATCCCCAAATGGTTTCTATATGTCGGTCAAGCCCCGTCTAAGAGCTTCACAATCATCTCGGATAAGCTGAGACGATCCTTCAATAGCACTTAGGTTTTCATCCACCGGCTATAGTAAAGCTTGAATAATTCCATGGGCATTCATTTAACGGCTTCCAGATTCTGCATTGTCATTTTCATCTAGGAATTGAACTACCAATACCTTTGACAAACGGTATCAATCACTTGAAACTTCCAGAGGGAAGTTGTTGTACCACTCGTTAGCCAGCTCGCCTAGAGTGATGATGAATAAATTAGCTAGCATTCTGTCCAAATTTCTCCTCGCCCTCATCATCGTTTGATAATTTACCAGATGAGATCTGGGATCTCCCTCTTCTTTATACTTTACCAACTTTAGCATGACGAAGTTATCAGGGAGCCAATCTTCCTCGTGCATCATCGGAAGTGTTGGATAATGGCTGGGAGGATGCCCGGAGAACTGATGCGCATGGGTGGCTAGGAATTGTTGCCAAAGTTTTGCTATGTTTGGTCCCTATCTCTGAGACATTGGCCCTCATTGTAATAGGGAAATCTCGACTGATAAGGGTGAGCGAAGGTCGCAAGTGGCGGGTGAGACTAGCCATGAGTAAATGCCATGCCTTTGAAGCCAATGGCAAAGCTTGGAGTGCTTGTCGAACTAGGGCCTAATTGGTATTGGCCCACTGGGGGACTCATTCCTGCATGGAATAGGGTAGGGGCAGCAGCGCTATAATGTCCTACATGCTGAGAGTTGATGCTAAGAGGAGCGAAACTAGGAGATGGCCTATTGATTGGCATCACTGATAACTGGGTTATTGATCATGGGGGCAGTGAATTGATAGTCTAATGACTGAACTGACTGGATTTGAACAGATGCTACGATTGGGCTACGTTGGCTGGTATGAACTGGTCACCCCAGGAACTTTGCCTCACTTGAAACGGTTTGAACTACGCTGGACCATTCCTGATGCCAAAATTGAAATTTTGCTTGGAGGACTGGTATTAGGAAAGGATAGTGGTCTCCTTGCCCGAGGACCGCCATTAGTGGGGGTTGGACATTCCCCATGTTTTCGGAATCTGACAATTGATCCAAATTACAATCCTCCATTTATCTTGGCTGGGCGTGATGCTGGATGGCCTGAATAAACTATTCACTGCCAACAAAGGCTTCCATTGCACTTGTAATTTCTTCGCTAATGTTCTGTTATGGGCCCTGGGCCTGTGCGAAAGATCCCTCGTGAGTGAAATAGCTCCTGATCATGTTATCTTCTAGGGAGTTGGTCATGCTAAAGAAATGATCTCTACTCAAGTTGAAGCTTTGTCCTGAAACTGAATCTTCACTCAAATCGGTGTATGACACACCCTCCTGTTGAGATGGAATGTTCCCTTACCTAGCCACTACAAGAGAGACTTTGACAAGGCGATGATCAGTCCTTCTCCAAACCTTTGCTAAAGTACATAAGATGAAGATCAGATCATGCATGGTATATGTATGAGCCACGATCATGCATGTAGCGGGGTTGATTATGATGTAGGGTGATGGGTATGTTGCCCCATTTGGGCAAAGGTTCGGCATCCTTTGGGGCACCTCTATGTTGTGGTCCTAATCCTAAGTGATGCTATCTCGACGCATCTTCTAAAACTAGGTGATTGGTATTAGTGTAATATTGAGCGTAACATGGCATGTGTGTGTGCATATTAGTGTTTACATAAAGATCGTGGTTAGTGTGATGCCATATATAAAGAAATGCTTGTTTGAATGCGTGATGTGGACGTGAGCACATAGCACACAACATATCTCATCCGACCTTATATCTCCCACTCGTAAGGGGTAGGCTTCTAATTCTAGGTTTTGTTCATCTTAACATCGCAAGGATATTAAGGTTTTTCCTGCACGAAAATAAATGCATCTTGTTTTGGTAAACCTAGTGGAAGTGTCTATGGTTCCTTATATGAGTTTAGTCAATGGGTTGTTGATGTAGAAGGTTCTTGTTGCACTAAGATAAACTTTCTCCCTTTCCCTTGAAAAGGTTCAAGAGGGTCCATGCGGTATGGAAACAAGTGATCCACTCGCTAAGTACCTTTGGTCACTAAGGAGTCACAAAGGATACTTTCGCAAGCTTCTCGGTAAAATAGAGCGCCCTAACCTTAATGGCTAATCTGTCTAATGCATATGCTTTGTGAGATATCAAAATCTTGGAAAATGATTTGACTTAAAGAACGAATTTCATTAACTCATAAAAATATCTTCGAAACTTTTAAGTTTAAAAAGAAAGAAGAAATCCCAAGCGGAGTCGCCACTGTGAGCGACGTTGTACTCACGCGATCACTGCGAGGTACCGGCCCCGTGAGATGGTCCGTGGGGTTTTCAAAAATGTGTTGTTAGGGTTGGGGAAAGGATTCCAAAGACTTGAGGCCTAAACCTCTAGCCTACGTTATACAGAGTTGCCACCGGGATCAGCTCTTCCGGGAAATTCAGTACAGCCTAGATCTGTTAAGCCTAAACGATACCGTAGTATAGAGATTCGGGTCTAGATGATTTACTTATTTCATCATTATTTAAGTCATATTAGGCAAGTGGCTACCATATTCCAATATCGTGATATCCCGTTCTAGATTATTTTAGAGTTATATTTTAGCATGCATACGGAAGGCAATAAATAAGTGCGGAAAGTAAACACGTAGGAAAGTAAATGCGCCTAGTCTAGGGGGGATTATTTACATATTTTGAGGATGGGGAATACAAATTGTCTAAAATACATGAGATCTAGGTAAATGAATACATCCATATCCTATTATACAATCGATTTAACAAATACATAATTTTTTTATTGAAGTGCGATACCCGAAAGGAAATAAATCCTAACATACATCTAACCTAATCTACTTGCATCCACAAAGGTTAGCACAATATATTTTCACAACACAAGTACGTTCCAATGCCCCAAGTATGTTCGGTTTGAATATTTGGAAGACTCGTGTGGTCGTGTTAAATAAAAAGTGTCGATAAAGGCTCGTGATTTTCATTATAAAAATGATCCAATTTTATACAAGTATGTTGCTCGTTTTATTAATGAAAATGCCACATGTGAATTCTATTGGGTCAGATATCGGAGAACAGGGTGTTCCATTTGTGTGGGTTTTCCTAATCTAAACTTCATTATTCACAAATATATGGAAGTCATAAATAAGTCTAAGCCCATGAATATAATCACCATCTTTCGTACCGAGGAAATTCAAGTACGGTAATAATTTTATCTCGGTTAAGAGAAAACCATTACTTAAACTTTCCCTCGGGATATATCCAAAAGACTAATACAACACATAATTATTCTACAAATCTTGGTATATTCAAGTAAACAAGTCATTTTTACTTGATTAACCCATGATTAATGCATAGTATTTAAATTAGTGATATGGAAAATAAAGGTAACACCAACTTCACCGTTGTAATGTCGGTGTCAGTATTGCAACACCGACACCGACCTCGCAACATCGATGTCAGCATTGCTTGAATTTTCCAGAATATAAAGGGAAAATGGCAAACATTTAAACACTTTCAAAACAACATCAAATCATCAAATAAGCATGAGACACAACTCTAGGAACTCAGAGGCTCACCCCGTACTCGAGAATCCACTTCTTTGAGATTCCAAAGCTCCTCCGGGAAGCCCTCCTCATTTCTTTCATTTATGTAGTGAAGTTATTTGGTTGAGAAAAAACCGAGAATGGAGCAAGTGTTACCCCACGAACTTGAAAGATAATGGTTGAAATGTAGTCTAAGGCTTTGTTTGTAGCTCCTTCACCAAGTTTTATTGTATTAAAGCTTGGCAAAAGTAGTGAAAAGGGGTTTGAACATATTTTTGAACTAAGAACACTCCCCTCTTCAATCCCGCTCAATTTTTGTGAAACTAAACCTCAAAGTTACCTAAATGAATCCTAGAAAACCCAAGTTCATACCCTTTTTATGAACTTTCTCTAACCTTTTCAAAGAAAACTTGTTTTCCCTTATGAACCTACACCAAAAAACCATTTCAAAACTTATGAAATTCAAATTTTTCTCTTCAAGACAAGTGAGCTCAATTATCTACATCTTTTAGCACCAAACTCAGCTCCCCTTTCTCTGAATATGAGCCCTCCTTTTGTAAGAGAGCTCCCTTCAATCCAAAGTAAAAAATCATCATTATTTACCTCCATTTTCACTTTTTACCTCCCCAATCCAAGGGAGGAGGACCCTCTCCAACCACTCTACAGTTTGCAGCTGCTGGAGAGGTCAGCCAAGGGTACAAGGGCTCTAGAGAACTATTGCATCCATTATTCCTGAAATTTCGCAATTCTGCTGCTGCTGACTCAGTGACATCGGTACTAATGTTGTAATGCCGACATCGATGGCATCATGGGTACAGATATTAGTAACATCAGTGTCAGTGTTGGTTTTTTTATCTGATTTTTGTTCAAATTAGACTTGGTTATTGTTGAGGTGGCAATATCAGTGTCATTGTAGCAATGCTGACACCAATGTTGCTAATGCCAATACCGATGTTGTCACATCTGTATGGGTATTGGGTCTAACTTTATCCGAGCCTTGAATGGTTTAAATGAAAAAAAGATGCCTAAGGTTTGTAAGAAACGAGGAATACTTTTCCCAAGAACCTCCGAGACCTTGTCAAAGTGGAAGACTAGCAAAGAAAAATAAATTACAGCTTCATCATTGAACTCACGAGTGAGGATCAAAATCTCTTGCTCATAGCATATTTAGCAGAAGATGAATTTGGGATTTCATTTATCAATAAAGTTTGTCAAATTCATAAAAAGGATGTTTTTAATGGCAATGAAATTTCTATTAATGACATAAATGTTCTTAATACTAAATATGAAATGGTAAACATGAATGATAATAAGAGACTGAAATTAGATAATGATAAATCATCTTACTTATGGAATTGTTATTTAGTTTATGCCATATAAATGAAACTCGCTTAGCTATGTTACACAAAGGTGGTGACTTGTGCCCAACAAAATGAGAATATTTTAGTGCATGCGACCCTTGTTTAAAAGGAAAAATGAAAAACAAACCTTTTAAAAGCAAAAGCAAAATGCACCACAAATACATTGGAAATATTGCAAATGGACATATGTTGTTCGATGCATGTGCTAACACTTAGATAATTTATTTACTTCATCACTTTATCAATGATTTCTTATGATATGGGTATTTGTATCTTATAAGGCATAAATTGGATAACATTTTAAAGTTCAAATAAATCAAGAACGAAATCAAGAAACAACTTGGAAAGAGAGATTTCAATCCTCCTGCAGTTCGATGATGAAGCTGTACTTTATTTTCCCATGTTCATCCTTCACTTTTGTAGGGTATTAAGTTCATCTTGAAGAAGCTCTTCGTGTTGATGTTAACCCATTCGAAGCCCAAAAATTTAAAAAATACCAAAAATCCTAAAAAACCTTAAAAATCAGCCAAAATGAGTTGGGCCAAAACAAGCCCATTTGGCCAAATCCTAGGTCACTAATGACATCACTACTAGTAATAGCACCTTGATGTCGAAACCGACATCAGTAACAATGTTAGAAGATGTCACAATTGACCTCACTCATAGTCAAAGCATGATTTCTTCCCCTTTTTCAGAAAATTTGATCCAGACGTGATTTTGCTTAGAAATTCGTTGGGTAAAAGCCGAATTGGGTAAAAAAACACCCTGTAGAGGAGGTTTGTCTTTTTGGATTGTAGGGAACTCTCAATATAAGAGTGAAAAGAGCCCCATTATCATCAATGTTGGTCCTTATATCTTATAGAATTTGTTAGAGGGGGGTGAATGATGATTTAACATATTCTTTAGAGATTTAAATTTCTTTGCCAAGTTAAATTAAATGTATGCTAATTAAAATATAACACAGTAAAACTCAGAAATCACTCATCTTGAGCTGACCTTGGTTTGGACATAGACTGTGCTGAGTGAATTCTTACTCAGCTTAGGATGGTTTTTCAAGCAAACTAATTGAGAAGTGTGATGATGTATGAGAGAACTTGTCAAAGATAAAAGATAAGAGTAAGGAAAGATTACACTTCAATTTATACTAGTTCAGCCCCTAGCCTACCTCCAGTCCTCGGATGGCTTTTCCAGTGCTTTAATCTAATAGTGCTCCTTCCTTTAAATAAGCAGAGAAGCCCTTAACAACGGGTAGAATTACAAGCCTAACTACCACTCAACAAAATTTGAGTACACTTCTCAAACTGTTCTCACATAATTTAGAATAAATTTGAACAGATAAATAGAAAACATAACTTATATAGTGTTGGTTCCTTTACAATTAAATGACTTAGCTTAATATAAGTCTAATGGATTTCTCTCTATTACAAATTGATTAGAATTAAGTATTTGCTTTTGAGATTTCTTGAATGAAATTTCAAAGATTGTGATTACTTTGATAGAGTTTCAGCTCTTTAGAAATTCAGGTGATTTACCAAGTTGTAAACATCTACTTCAGTCTCTATTTATACTTGTAAATTCTTGGAAGTAACCGTTGCAACTTATCATCTTGACTTTAACTCTGAAAAGCTCATCTCTTCACAACTTCAAATACTATCTATTTAAAACAGATTTAAAGGCGTTGGGAGATAGTGATTTTGTTTCTTGAGGTATGATATAAATCCATTAATTAATTTCTCATCATTGACTCTTTTCCTTCAAGCAATGCAGATTAGAGAGCGCGCACGAGATTCAACATGTAGAAATCTAATTGATTCCTTTTGCTGACGTTGCAGTGGTGCGATGATGTTGTAAAGTGGCAAGTTGTCAGATGATTCCTTTTAACTTGGATTTTTGTGAAAACATCCTAACATTTTGTACTAACACATTTTTGTAGTAAGGATCACTTGGTTAGTAAAATAAAGGCTCTCAATTTACTCAGCAAAGCTTTCGCATCATTGTAAATCTTCTTTACATTTTATATTTAAAAAGGGTTTAAAAGAATTATTTTAAGTTATTCACCTTCCCTCTGACTTATTATAAAAGCTAAACATGACCAACAAGTGATATCAGAGCAATGCTCAGCTTAATATTTCACAATATTGAGTAAAAGATCATATGACTTTTAAAAATCCATCATATGTACCCAGTAGTGAGCAGACTTCACTCCTTGAAGAAGGAATATCTATAACCAAACTTCCAACGTTTGATGGCCAACATTACACATTTTGGTAAACTAGAATGAAAAATCTTATTTAATCTCAAAGAATTCTTTCATGGTTAGCAATAGCTAATGGCCCCCATATCTCTACTAAAGTTAAGTCTTTATGTGTCATTAAAATTATAACAATGATAATCTTAACATGTTAAAGGAAAATGCAACAATAATTAAATACTTACATTGTGTGCTAGATTTTTCTAAATTCAATAGTGTATTAGGTTGGGAGATAACACATGAAATATGGCTAAAGATAGAGGTCACCTATGAGGGTACTAACAAGGTCAAGGAGACCATGATCTATCTGATGATCAAAGAATAAGAATTATTTCATATGAAATCTAGTGAAGGAATTCAGAGTATGAATACTCAATTTGTGAACATCATCAACGAGCTTAAAAGATTTGAAAAAAACTTCATTGAAGAAGAGATGGTAAAAAAGATTCTAAGGAGTCTCACCAAGAAGTGGGATGCTAAGAAGAGTTTCATTGAAGAAGCTCATAACTTTAAGACTTATAAGTATGATAAGTTGAGAAGAACCTTGCAGGTCTAGGATATGTCCTAATAAATATGAGGAAGCCTCCAAGAAAAGCAAATGAAAAGAGAAAGAAATCAAGGTAACCATTCTTAAAGTGGAATTTGATAAAGATGAGTCAGACGAAGATTCGGATGAGCAAATGGCATTGATCACTAGAAAGTTCAAATGGTTCATGAAGAAAGAAGGGAAGTACAAGAAATCACAAAGAATAGATCTACTTAGTACAAGAAGGATATTGAGGAAAGGCCAAGAAAGGAATTCAACAAATATATTAAACACTTTACTTGTGTGAAAAAAGGACACATTCAATTAAATTGTCCTAAGAACAAAAAGGATGAATTCAAGAAGAAAAGATTTAGCAAGAAAGATGAAGCGTTAGCTACTACTTAGAGCAACCCTGATCTTGAATAAAGTTCATCTTCTTTAAATAACAATGTTAATGACTCTGCCAACATCTGTTTAATGGCGATAGATAGGAATGAAAACTCAACATCAAAATCTAAAGGATCCAATTTTGCTACTGACCAAGATGCTAAGAAAGGTATAGGGATTCATGCTAAAACTGAGGTAAATACTAAATTTCATTTGTTATTAGATGAGTTTTCAAGGTGCTCTTTGATCATATGTAATGGACCCATAAGTTGAGAGAGAACATGAAAGAATTATTGAGGAGATTTGAAGATTTGGAAGACATCGTTTCCTCCTTATCTCTTGTCATCTGTTTCCTTCAAGAAAAGGATGAGTATCATGATGGAATTAGCAATATACTCTGAAAGAAATTTGAAGAGATAGCTGGTGAACTAATAGCCTTAAAAAAGGTAAAGAAACCTCCTCCAACTAACAATTTTACTTAGAGTAATTGAACACATAACTCTGGGAAGAAAGTTCTCCAAAAGAGGAAAA
Source organism: Euphorbia schlechtendalii (assembly GCA_949673415.1). Taxonomy (NCBI): domain Eukaryota; kingdom Viridiplantae; phylum Streptophyta; class Magnoliopsida; order Malpighiales; family Euphorbiaceae; genus Euphorbia; species Euphorbia schlechtendalii. The sequence goes on along the minus strand of CATIWQ010251626.1, from coordinate 9,074 downwards.
TGAGTTCACCCAAATCAAAATCAGTGTGTGGATTTTGGAAAAAAGGCTAGACATATCACAATTTTATGTAGATATAAAAACAATTACTATGATAACCATGACTAGTCAAAAGTAACACCACTACAAGGGAGGACCTAGCTTTAAAGCATGGGTATCTAAGAAAACTTGAGTGGTCTGTAGGTGAGTCTAAGATCCACAGATGATACTAGAATGTTGCATTTGGATAGTGGATTCTTGAGACATGTGACTATTGATGAAAAGAAGTTCATCATGTTGGAGTAAAAAGGAAATGGAAGTGTCAGCTTTGAAGATAACGAAAAGGAAAGATTCTAGGAAATGGTACGATGGGTGATAGTCCTTCAATTGAAGAGGTTTCTCTTGTCAAAGGATTAAAGTTCAACTTGCTTAGCGTAGCTCAGCTCTACGACAAAGTTAGGAATGCAAGACCCCAAAATTTCTAAATTTTGATTTTGGTATTACAATATTAAAGGAATGACAAGAAAAGTTAAATTTCGATAATAGTCAAATAGAGAGAAGTTTGACCGCTAGTAAAACTTTGACCCGAAACTATGCAACTTGAGAACGAAATTTTTTATAATTGTAATTCATACAAGAAAGAATATATAAGCTATTATGGAAGATTATAATTAAATGCATATGTTATTATTTTACGGAATTTAAATACAAGAAAGTGGTTTACATTCATCGAGAAATGATGTTATAATTAATAAATAAGCTGACCACGGACTTAATGACATTTTAACCATCAATATATTTTTTTTATATACACCTCTTCTTCTCCTCCTTCTGCATGTCTCCTTCTTCTTCTTTCTTCTCTTCTTCTTCTTCCTTATAAAAATTCTCCTATCCTTAAAAACTTCCGATTTGTTTGTTTCGACTTCAAATTCTTTTAAAAAATCAATCTCTAAGCCTTCTATCATCATCACTTTATGTTAAACAATGTTAGAATTGAAAGAAATCAGGTGTTAAGTTTTAGATGAATAGTAACCCGAACTTGAGTTAAGTGATTTTTGAGACAAATGAAGTTAAATTAGTAGAATTCATGGTAGATTAAACATATTTAAGGTATTATAAGGCTTATTCAAGTAGTATTTTGATTGTGAAAGTTATGATTATAGTAGATAAAGCTAATACTAGTAGTGAAAAAGGGAAAGAGATGGAAGAAAACCATTAAAGAGCTTAAAAGAGGTTTGTGCACACTAATTTCAAATTTTTGGTTTTGCTAGAAAATTCCAGATTGTACCTCTATTTTTGTTTTGACATTTTCTCTTGTTATACTACTCTGATTTGAGTGATTCTTGACTCTATCGATATTAGAAGAAACTAAATGTTGTATGTACATAGGAAAATTTTGTGAGTTTCGGCCATCTTCTACATGAAATTTTTGTTTGAAGTTGAATCATGAAATATGTTTTTGGGAATTTTCCAGTTTGCACGCTGTTTAGTTTTTTGAGTATAACTTGAGCTATATAACTTACATTTCTGTGATTTTTGTGGCTCTGGAAAGCTGAGACATGTACCTATTTATCTTCATAATTAAATTTTTTTATTTGATGATGTTTAATGGAAAAAATGCATAAGAAGTCAGGTCATGAAATCTGAAAAATGTTATTTTATTGTGTTTTATTGATGTTTAGTGATTGAAAAAAATTGAGGATTTAAGATCCTTAATACATAAATTTGTGTTGAATTATATTGATCATATCATACTAAATTTATAATAATTTTTATATGCTTATTGCCGTTAGTAAACAAGTTGAAAATGAGTCTGGGTAGATTGGCGACAATAAAGGGGGGTACAGTTATGTACATATAATTGAAGCTTTATGCTTCGGGCTTGATCGATATTGTGATATTGATATTATTTTTATTTTTATGGAAGCTTTGGCTTTGAGCTTGTCACAAAATGTTAATATATTGATATTGTGAAGAATTGATATTGAAGCTTCGGCTTCGGGCTTGTCCGCCCCCGTACCTATTTTTGTCATTCACTTCCTAGTTTACTTTGGGCAAACATATGATTATGAGTTTGAATAATTTGATATAATTTTTATCATTGTTAATTGAGATTTATAAAAATTGGCTGTGTTTTCCTTTTACGATTTCTTATATGAATATTGGAATAGCTTTATATTTATACTTTTATTTTTTAAATACTATATTTATTTGATAGTATTTTTGAGTTGAAATTAGTATAAATAACTATGTAAATTGCTTAGCGTGTAGTTGTTAATTTTTGAAGTTGTAGATAGCTTGGACAATTCAAAGAAGTCAAATAAGGAATTGCGAGCTGAGATAGCTTTTTGAGGTTGTTTAAGCTTTGAACCTATTTTATGGTATTGTAATATAAATGGCATGTATAATAAGTGTGATATAAGAAATCTTCAGATTTTAAGTAAGTTAATGTTTGTAAGAAGTTTATGAATATAAGGATAATTTTTAAGTATTAAATGTATATAATACTAATGACCATGGTATGACGATTAGGTATTTACATATAGTAGTAGCATTCCATTGATGTTTATAAATATTAAAGGAGGTGTTACAAAGAAAGTTTCATTTTACTCAGCAAGTTGCTCAATTATTGATTGTAAGACTGATTCAACTATACTTTATGCACCTAGAGTGATTAATGTGTATATGATTGACTTATCCTTGTGACTCTAGTAATGTTTGTCTTGTTTCTAAGGAGGAAAGTTTGTAGCTTTGGCACAGAAGGTTGGGTCATATCAAGATGAACATTCCATCCAAGATTACCTAAAAGCAACTTATTAAGGGCTTACCTGATATAAGCAGTGAAAAAGATAGACTTTGCTCAGCATGTCAACTTGGTAAGACATCTAGAAAATCATTCAAATCTCTAACTGATATAATAACTAAAAGATCATTGGAGCTCCTACACTTAGATCTCTTCAGCTCAATTTAGTCTATGAGCTTGGGTGGGAAAAATTATTCTCTTATTGTAGTTGATGACTTCACGAGATTCACTTGGGTGATCTTGCTCAATAGCAAAGATGAAACCTTTGAATCCTTTTCTAAATTCGGTAACCAAATAATGAATGAACTAGGATATACCCCTCAACAAAATGGGGTTGTAGAATGGATAAATAAAAACATAGTTGAGATGAAAAAATTCATATTGAGTGATAACAATCTACCAAGGTACTTTTGGGGAAAATTGTGAACACAACATGTTACATTCTTAATAGGGTTTTAATTCGCCATGTTATGGATATAACTCCTTATGAGCTTTGGTGAGGATGCAAGCTTAAGATTGGTCATCTAAGATCCTTTGGATTTAGATGTTTCATTTTAAATACCAAGGAGTAGTAGCTAGGTAAATTTAATCTGAAGTCTGATGAATGTATATTTTTGTGCTACTCAACAAATAGGAGGGCATATATAATATATTTCAAGAAACTAGCTTATTGGAAGAATCTATGCATGTAGATTTTGATGAAAATAATAATGCAGTTAGAAAAAACACTAGTGTTAATGAAGTTGCAAAACCACTCAACATCCCACTCTCTATGTTACCCAACTTTGTACAAGACCACAGTATTGAGGAATCAAAAGTTAAACAAGATAGATCAATCAAATTCAAAGATGATGATCAAAATCAACAACAACCCAATATAGAGATAGTAGTTGCAAATCTAGATCTTCCAAGAGACTTAGACTCATTGCAATCACTCATTGATCGAATTATTGATCATGTTCATAATCTTGTAATGAAGAGAGGCCAGCTTAGCAAAATGATGAGTCCTCCATCATTTATCTCTTTAATCGAGCCTAAGAAATTTGAAGATGATGAATTTTATGGTATTGGATGATAAAATTTAAGATGAGATGGATCAATTCAAGTGTAATGAAGTATAAGATCTAGTGCCTAAACCGAAAGGAAAATCCATCATTGGAACAAAATGGGTTTTCAAGAACAAGATAGATGAGGATAGCAGTGTTGTCAGAAATAAGGCCATGCTTATTACTCAAGGCTACAATCAGTAAGAAGGAATTGACTATGGTAAAACATCCACACCTGTAGCAAGACTTGAATCTATCAAGATCTTTGTGATTTTTCATTTTATATGAACTTAAAATTGTTTCAAATGGATGTATAAAGTGTTTTCTTTAATGGTTTTATTCAAGAGAAATTGTATGTGTGTTAACCTCTAGGATTTGAAGATCCAAAGAATTCAAAGCATGTATACAAACTCAAGAAGGCTCTTTATAGATTGAAGCAAGTGCCCATGCTTGGTATGAAAGACTGACTAACCTTTTACTCAGCAAAGATTATGTCAAAGGTAAAGTAGATACAACCATAACATCAAGTGCAAAAAGAATAATGTATTACTAGTCCAAATCTATGTTGATGATATTATCTTTGGAGCCACTACTGAAAGACTAAGTTCAACAATCAAACGAAGAGTGAATTTGAAATGTCAATGATGGGTGAACTGAATTTCTTTTTTTGATTACAAACCTAGTAGAGTGAAGATGGAATCTTCATCAAATCAATCAAAATATGCTAAGGAATTTTTGAAAAAAGTTTGAAATGGAGAAATAAAAACCTATTTCAACATCCATGGCCACTAACACTATCCTAAGTAAAGATGAAATTGGTAAACCTGTAGGAAATAAGCCCTACAGAGGTATTTGTAGTTCTCTATTTTACTTAACTACTAGTAGCTAGATATTCAATATCATGTATGTTATTGTGCACGATATCAATCTAACCTTAGAAAATCTCATTTCGCTATTGTTAAAAGAATTGTCTGATACTTGCAAAGTTCTATTAATGTAGGTTTGTGGTATCCTAGTACTTTAGATTTTACATTAAGAGGATAAATTAATGCTTACTATGGAAGAGACAAGTTAGACAGGAAGAGCACTACTAGTGGATGTCACTCCTTGGAGACTTTCATGTAACATGGTACAATAAGAAGCAAACATTTATGGAACTCAGTACAACAAGAGCTGAGTATATGGTGGTAAGAAGTTGTGTAGCACAACTTCTATGGATTAAGAAACAATTGGAAGATTTAAAGAAAAAGTCTAAATGCCACAAAGTGTTGTGTGACAATAAGATTGCTGTTGACCTATCCAAAAATCCAATTCAACATGGTAGGATGAAGCATGTTAATATTTGACTAATACATCATACGGAATCATGTGTAAAGAGGTGAATTCAAATTGGTGTATGTTCCATGTGAGGAGATACATGCTGAAATTTTCATCAAACCTTTAGCAAAAGAGCAGTTCAACACTCTAAGATAGCTAATTGGCATGTCTAATCTGATTTAATGTAGTATCACCAATATTGAGTAATTCCTATGTTAATCTCTAATCATCCCAAGTAATTAAATTGAGAGGTAATACGTATTAACTCTATATTATTTAATCACATTTTATTACGTCATAAAATTAGATCTGGTCTCTAATTAGAAAATTCATATTCAAAATTAAAAGATAATTGTTACAGATATCATAAAGGCATCCATTATATCTTCATATATTCATCCATTATCTTTAAGGCGGTTTAAATCTGTTCAATTTTATCGTTCACTTTGATCTTCTGCCTATGAGCGGTACACATTTTAAACTATTGTTATCATATCAAAGAAGCCTATAAAAGGAGAAGAAGTAGGAAAGATAAGTTTACGCTATCAAATAATTCAAATAGTTTTCTATGAAAATCTCCATATTTCTGTAAGTCTCAAAATCTTTAAACCTAAGTTCTTCATCCATAAGCATAATGCAGAAGAATGAGGATGATTCATATACTCTCATGGTCACCATTTTAAAAAATGTCGTCAAAGAGTTTGTAGGACGCTTTGATAGGGTTGAAATAGTTGAAGGAACAAGGTTTGTCCCTGTTGGATGGGCATTTGAAGTTAGATATCTTTCCCCTCAAGTATACGTAGGCATAACAAATCTGATTAAAGAAAAGTTCTTGCCAAAATGATCAAATAGTAGAATCTCAGGGAGTTTCTTGAGTTACCTAAAGTTACATTTGAAGTAGCTATGAGAGATTTTCTTTGGTGGTCTCCACACCATTGATGGCCATCCTGATATATTTGTAACATATATCTTGGAAAAGTAAATGTTCATCTCAGCAAAAATAATAGGGAGCATTTTGTCTCTACCTCTAAAAGGAACAAAGCTGAGGAAAAATGGAGTTGAGGAGAAGGTAGTGATTCTATTGGATTTTGAGCTTTTAGATGACTACAAATCTAAAGCACTAATAACATCCTCTTTGTCATTGAAGAGAAAGGTTTGCCATGAGCTCTTGGTGAAGGTGTTAACTGCTGGTTTAACCTATACAGGTAATGAACATGCAAACTAGCATGGTGAAATTTCGAAGCTTAAAATTAACCCAAGAGGAACTCTTAAGCATGGTATGATTGATATGACCTTAACTAAAGCGTTCTATAGATGCATTAGGTCTATAAACACTTATTAAAGAGACCTAGCATCTAAGTATAAAGCATTACTAGTTGATGCGTGTGTGGGGAGCCAAAGCGAGAGACACAGATGCGATGGGCCGAGAGTGTGTGGGTGATAGGCGCGGTTCGTAGGGCTATTTTTGTGAAAAATAAACAACATTAGATCGGGGACCCAAAAGGTTGAAAGAGAGATGAAATCGATTTAAAACCTTTTAGATCGTCAAAACTCAAGGCCACTATCTTGTAGTTAGAGTAGCCACCTGGATAAGCTCTTCTTGGAATTAAAGCCCTGTGAGACTCAACATTCAAGGGGACAGCCCACTAAGACATAAAGATTCGGTTTAGGGATAAGTTTCTTACTTCTTATTAAGTCACATTAAATTTCATCTATGGAAAACAAATTTCTTAATTATGCATATTCGAGCTTAAGTCGTTTTTGAGTTCATAAATTTATTTACTACGCATGAGAAAAGTAGTAAAAAATACGGAAAGTAATAAATAAATGTGGAAAAGTAAAATAATAATTTACAAGCCTCGGGGATACAACCACCCGCCTAATCTATAAATTGATGTTTAATTAAGGCACTAATTGAACATGCGAACTTGCACGATGGAATTTTAAAACTTAAAATTAACCCTAAAGGAACTCCTAAGCATACCATGATTGATATAATCTAAGTTGAAACATTCCATGGATGTTCATAGGTTTATAAAACTTAATAAAAGAAACCTAGCATCTAAGTTAAGATCATTATCAGTTGATGCATGCCTTTCCTTTGGTGCAGCGCTCCCTTAGAATAATAGGATAGCACTCCGTTAGCACTAGCCTCCAAAATATGACAACCTCTATGATTTATCCACACGGATCCCGATGGACCAAAACCTCCCATAGTGGAAGAACCTATTGGTGGACATCAACTGCTAAACCACTCGAAGACTAACTCAAAAATATAACTTAGAAGCCTCTTTCCAAAATATGAAAAAGCATGGGAAAGCGGAGAAACTCGTGGAGGATCTCGCAAAAGCTTACGAAGAAAGATGTCAAAACTCAGAAGGAAAGGTTGAGTTGAAGTGATTAGAAAGGGGGGAAGTGTGAGCGGATAACATTAAGCGATGGTCCGACAGCGCGTGAAAATGAGAGGCGCGGTCCGCCGGGGTGTTTAGATTGAAAGTAAAATGTATCGGGACGTGGACCCGGAAAAGTACATTGAGAAAGAGGGAAACATTTTTAGATTGATCAAAACCCGAATCCGCCGTCTCTTAGTGTAGAGTCGCCACCTGGATTAGCTCTTCTAGGAATTAAAATCCTATGAGGCTTAACGTCTGGGGGACGACCCACTAAGACATAGAGATTCGGCTTCGGGATAAGTTGCTTATTTCTTATTAGATCACATTATATTACATCTATAAAAAAACCATATTTCTTAATTGTGCATATTCGCACTTATGTCGTTTTCGAGTTTATAGTGTATGATTTAACGTGCATGCGGAAAGTAGTAAATCCATACATAAAGTAGTAAATAAATGCGGAAAAATAAATTAATAAATTACAGAATTCGGGGGATGTGACCGCCTGCTTAATCTATTAATAACAATTTCCATAAAAATACTTGCAATACCTGAAGGAAAATAAAACCTAGGCATACATCTAACCTGCATCCACAAAGGTTAGTACAAGGCATATACCACAACATGAATATTTACACGTGTGCTTGATTTAATTTTGACGAGGCTCGTGTGGCCTAATTTAAATATCGACGATTGAAAATTTCTTATTTAGAAATAAAACAATTCATTTTATTTACAAATATGTTGGTCATTTTGTTTAGTGAAAATGATCGCATGGCAAAAGGTGAGGCTTGTTATCCGGGAATAATTTTTATTCCCTTCGTGGGGTATTCTAAATGTATTTCATAATTAAATAAATAATAAAAAAATAATTAAAAGCATGCAAGAAAGTTACATAATAAAATAATGATAATTAATTAAATAAATAAAAAGCGGCTATAGGAACTCAGAGACTTACCCTTTTGTTGCGAATGCACGTCGACAAATCCGCTTGATCTTTGGGAGTGGTCCTTGTTCGCTTTGATTTAATTGATGAAAATGTGTTATTTTAATCCTAAAATATTCAGACTCGGACTCTAAATTTATTTTAGGCTCGAAAATATTTGAGGATTTTATGAGAAAAAAATAATGGGGAAAAATTGATTTAAAAATAATAAAGTTTAGGATCCAAACTTGTCTTGGATCCAATTATAATCAAAGAATTTCCAAGAAAGATGTAAGAAATCAGAATTTTTTTATCAAGAAAAATAAAATTTTTTCGTCAATAAAAAGAAAAATATTTTTTGGAATTTCATCGAAGAGAAAAGAATTTTTTCAGTCTATTTTTTATTCCCCCAAAATCCATAAAAGGCCACCCATCTATTTATAGGGGGAATTCAAAAAATTACCCCTGCAAAGGGGAATTTTGGCGAGCCCAGCCAGAATTGGCACCCAATGATCTAAAGAAAATATTTCTTTGGGCCATTTGGCTTAATTGATAATTATTTTTTTTATATTAATTTTTAAATATTATATATATATATATATATATATATATAT
>CATIWQ010251618.1:0-15318 GCA_949673415.1 Euphorbia schlechtendalii | reverse complement strand
ACATTACCCATTAGATGCCCGCTCAACATCCAACTCACAACCCTTCCGGGGTAATTATACACACCAAAAGCCCAAATGGGGCAAATGCCTACCCAAAACCATTTTTCCTACATTAAAGGATATCCCAGTTGATGTCCTAACCTAAGCCCACTCGAGTCAAACTTACTTTGAAAGTCTTACCTTACCAAATCTTCAAGGGTATACGCCTCATACCCGAATCATTCGCCCACACGAGGTAATAATTCACGTATCATCACATACCCTCAAATAGTGATGACCACACAGGTATCCATAAACCTCACCCTAATAGGGCAAAATAACCAAATCATTCTTCAGATAACCACATATGGTAGTTTTCCTCATTCGATTAGGGTACGTAACAATTTAACCTCCTCATTCCATGAGACCTAATCATAGTACAAAACCTCAAAACATTGACCTATTACCACACAGGTAGTTCAGTCCCCTCACTTACACCACTCATATTACGATGTCACACCGACATTGTACAAATCTCAAATCCAACCCCCATTGTTGGATTTTCATTTCCACATGTTTTCATTTTTACCTAATGACTGACCTGTTTGTTTCAAATGGATTGACATACATGTTATTTCACATCATGGCATGCTAACCCCTTGTGAATGCAGCCATAACATTAAATATCTCATGCATTACCCGCATCATGAGTCATATCACAAATCTCACACGCACGATCTAATATTCTACTTATGTATTAAGGGGGCTTGGAAGAGGCCTGCTCGTCGCTTGGTCCTCTTTTCCCCAATTGTGGCCAATCTAGAGAGGGTTCTGTATACTAACTCAAGTGAGGACTCGTGTTTAGACTTAGATTCAGTTCAACGCACTGTTATGGCCAATCCACAAGAAGAAGGCATAAGGGAAGATCACCCTGTCCTTACAGGATAAAATTCTCAGCAGTCATCGTTGAGCGCTGAGATTGCAGCTGCCTTAAATGCCTTTGCCAATAGTGAACAACTAGCATCGCTCATTCACCAGCACGTTGGGAGAGCTCAGATTGCAATGTCCAATCTAGAGGTCACCCTTAACAATGGCAATCTAACTAGATGGCCTAAGGTAGGGGGACCTCCCGCCTCACACATGATGCCCCTATCTCCTACTGCCTATTACCAGTTCGGGGTAGGACAAAGTCATCTTATCCAGCCAGCATTTGCACCAGGGCCTTTCTGCTAAGGAATGACCCAACAACCTATTCCCACTTGGAGTACAATAATCGCCTCACAGTTCCAGCAACCTCAATTACCCCATCTCGTGGCATTTCCCCAAGGGTAATATAGCTCTTATCCAAACACTGGGAACACCATCCTTCAACAACTAGGAATGGTGGAACTATGGCAATAGTTCTTAGCCACTTACGGTGGCCACCTAAGGAACACGTACTCTGCACAACCGACAATCAGGGATGAATATAGCTTGCCCCCAAACTTCGCAATCCCATAGTTTGAGAAGTACATAGGATATGGCGCCCAGCGCGCTCACTTGACGCATTATCAAACGGTGAAGAGAGCATTAAGGGTCCGTGAACGGATGATGGCTAAGCTCTTCATCGTCACCTTGGGCTACCCAGTCAATGAATGGTATTGCCACCTTCTGCTGGACATAGCTACCAATTGGAATAGCCTCGCTCAAGCTATGCTGGAGTATTATGGTTTCAACTCTCAGATGGAAACCACATTTCAACATCTGGAGGCTATAAGGCAAAGGCAGGGTGAAAGCTTTAAAACCTACTATGCACGCTGGATGGCCACACAGGTCAGGCTTAAGGCTCACTTAACTCTACCGGAGATGATAACCAAGCTTCTAGATGGTGCACTACCATCATACAAGAACAAGTTTGGATCATACATCTTTGCGAGCTATCAAGAAGTGTTTGAGAAGGTAGAGAGGATGGAGCACTTTGAATCAATTGATACATTAGGGGGGAATTAACACCAGAAGATAATGATGTAATAAATTAGCTTTTAGCTACTTTGCCCATGAGGCTTTCGAATTATTTATGAATAAATTAAACTTTGTTTATTTGCTTGATACTCTATCAATAACATCATGCATTCTCATAAACATATGCATGTTGTTTTTAGCACATGTGACACATCATTTCATGAAATTAATTTCGGTATAAATGGATTCCCCATAATAAACTCAAATGATTTGACTCTTAAGAGAAAGTGAGAAACAAATACATGTACTTAGACAACCTATGATAACAATTGCTTCATCACACAAAGATAAAAGATCAATGGAAAGATCTCCAAGCACGAAACATCCACTGACTCAACTAAGAGAATGAAGCACGCAAAGATCAAAAGGATTGGAGCTAGAATAATGCCAAAATGTCGACCAAGCAAGTTGGGACCAAACAACCAGCGCAATGCGACAAAGAAGGAGTCAGATCGTTGAACACGTCAACAACTCCATCACATAGATCACCATCATTCATGGGATAATCAAACAAGAGTCAATACTAAAGACAAAAAGGAGTCAGATTGTTGAAGATGTCAACAATTCCTTCATATGACTTGTTACCATTTGTGGTGTAATCATCGTAAGAAACACTGATGATCAAGGCTCATCATCACATACACCTCAAGCTAGCAAAGTAACATGAGCACCAACCAATCGATAAGAAATTCTAAATGAGACAACAACTGAAGTCATGGACATCGACAATGACTGGTCTACCAAATTGACCAAGTCTTACACAATTGCTATCACGTATAGGTGAAAGAAATAAGTGAAAGAAATAAATCTATAAAAAAGCAGTACAAACAAAAAATAAATTTGTAATTAGCCTTAACACTCGGTTAGTTGAGCAAAAATTAGGGTTTCTTTTCAAAATAGAAAATGAATAGTCTGCTGAGTTGAAAACCCGAAAAGGGCGGCTCAGGCAAAACTTAGGACATCGAGAGAACCACATTAGTTAGAAAACTTGAAAGGGCTAATTGATGGCAGGAGTTAAATCTTTTGAAACATTTGTACCCCTGTTAAGTTCATCAATTAATTGTCATTTTTGCTGAATCTTTATGTATATGCTTATCTTTATTGCTTGCATGCCAATGGTAGAATGTCGCAAGTAAACATCCAAAAAATGAAAAAAAGTAAAAAATAAAAAAATAAAGAAAAATGAGTCTACTGGATTGAAAACCTGAAAGGGCAGTCCAGGCAAAAATTAAGACAAGGTTCGATAGATTGAAAACCCACAAGGGCGATCTATGCAGAAATTAGAACCAAAGAAATATCACATTCATCATCTCCTCCTCGGAATGGTATATAACTCCAACACTTTAGCGATCATCGCCGACACAACGCAGGATCAACAACTCATCCAGACTTTCCTCAAACCAGATCAAAGCTTTGAACTTGAATCTGATTCAACAAACCCATGGTCGTCACTTTGAGGGAGTTACCCATGGAATTCCTTACAAGACATACCCGTGGGGCAGCTGTGCACCAGGACAAGAGAAGGCTCTTCAATGAACAAAGCCGATGACACCTACGACAGATGAACATACATCATATGATAAATATTGTTCATATGTAAAATCATGCATACATTACATTCGCATAATGTCATTTATAGGTAAAGACGATGCCAAACCGGGGAAACACTATCCTGATAAACAAGAAGCTCCACCTCCACATGAGGAACCTACAAACAAGATGATGGCCCACTCAAGCGTAAAGTCAACATTGCAACATTACGAAGGCCTCCTAAAACAATGGAGCAATTTCCAGGACATCCTTGAATTTCCATTAAACTTATTTGTTCTTCATGTTTTACTTTTTGATTGAAGGGGAAAAAATTTTTGCTTCGCATAAACTAAATCAAATAATTAAAACAATCATCGTAAAATGTATTAACATTATCTTTTTTTCTGACTTGTCAAGGGAAGCAAGTCAACATTCTATTAAGGAAATATAAACGAAGAAGGAAACGGTTATCTAGATGGCTGAAGAATGAAACAGTCTCACTTATCAACCGAAGAATGAAATGGTTACCAACCACTAAAGGGATGCTGCAAAAGGAAATGGTTGGCCTGCCCACAAGGGGCACTAAGTACCTAAGGGATTCCGAAGAAAGAAATAGACAACCCTATGAAGACATAGCGCTAGAAAGGAAGGCTTATGTTATCACCAATTGGGAATAAGAAGTCACTAACCAAACCAGTCAGGTATTCTTTGTACCAATGTTCTTTTCATGTGATCATACTGGTTATACAACCAGCAATTATCACATGAGGGGAAACTATGAGCACGGGATTTTTTACTAGCTCGCACGTTCAATGATGATGGCTTTTCGAGATATTTATCCTCAAATCACACGATTTTCGACCATCCGATGATCTTCAAATGGGAGTCTTCCTCATCGCTGAATTTAAAAGGATTTAATTCAGAAATTAACTGAAAAATTCAAAAATACAAAAATATACACAAATACCGTACTGATATTTGGCGAGGCATGGCTCGCTAGAAGTTTTAGCGAACCTCGCCAGGGGTCTGGCGAACCTTGCCAGACACTGACGAGGCTAGCCTCGCCAAAGGGGTTGGCGAGCTCGCTAAACATTTTGTCGACCCCGCTAAACTTTTTTGCCTTTGTCGAGATTTTTCTGTAAATAGTCGAACATTTTTGGATTGAAGGGGGCTAAAAATTCAGAGAAAATTCTCTTCTTTAGATAAAAAACACAGACAAATACAACAAAAAGCTTTCTTTTCTTCTAACATTTTCTTGGATAAAAAACACATTTGGATCCCAAATTTCTTCATCTTAAAATACAATTTCTTCATCTTTTTTATCTTCAAATATCCTCAGATATTTTCGGGTATAAAACAAATTTAGAACCCGAGTCTGATTATCATTTGGATAAATAAACACTTATTTTTCCACGTTAAACTACTATTAAATCAAAACGAACGAGAAACGCTCCCGAGGATCGAACGGATACATCGAAGTGGATTCATACCACAAGGGTAAGGCTCTAAGTTCCTAGAACTGCGAATTCCGCGCTAATCGTCTGCTTCATCTTTTTCTGATTTTATTTGTGGACCTAGGATTATTTTTATTTATTTTTTTGTAAATAATGTTGTAATCTCTTCTTCATCTTTATTTCTTTTCTTTATTGTTTTAGAATACCCCAACGAAGGGAATTAAAATAATTCCCGGATAACAGACCTCACCTTATGCCATGCGATCATTTTCACTAATAAAATTGATCAACATACGTGTAAATAAAAATGAACTATTTTTATTTAAAATAACAAATTTAAACCTTCGATGTTTTAATTAGGCCACACGGGCCTTGCTAAAATCAAATCAAACATATGTGATATCCCCTGTGCTAATCTTTGTGGATGCAGGTTAGATGTATGTTTAGGATTTCATTTTTTCCTTCGGGTATTGCTCATATTTTTTTGGAAATGTAATTAGTAGGTTAGCGGGCGGTTGTATCCCCCGATTTTTTGAAACCTTGTGACTTTTATTTTTCGCTTTTACTTTCCGCATTTATTTACTGCCTTGTGAATGGTTTATTATTCCGCTTTGTGGATGGGTTTACTGCTTTTTCTATATGTGAAGCATGCATATAAACTCCAAAAATGACCTAAGTGCGAATATGTATAACTAATAAAACATGGTTTTCTATAGATGTAATATAATGTGATCACTTAAGAAATAAGCAACTTATCCCGGACCTGAATCTCTGTGTCTTAGTGGGCTGTCCCCCGGATGTTAAGCCTCACAAGACTCTAATTCCTTGAAAGAGCTAATCCAGGTGGTGACTCCACACTAAGAGACGGCGGATTCGAGTTCGAACCAATCTAAAACATTTTTTCTCTTTCTCTTTCAACCTTTTCCCGGGTCCCCCGACCCGGTGCACTTTTTCAAACACCCCGGTGGATCGCACCTATGAAATCGCATGCTCTCAACCCACCACTCCGTGTCGCCTGCTCACACGAGTGCTTCCGCAAAAGGAATATTAATGTGAAGCTTTGTAAACACTTCCAAAAACTTATCATACTATTTAACCATTTCATGTTATTTGTCTCGTTGAGGATATGGAATGGTTAATCAGCTAGAATTGGTTGCTTTCGCATAATAGGCTCATTGGAGAACTACTATAGGTTGAAATTTCTTTTCTTGTTCAACCTGGGTTCTAGAAGATTGTTGGATTTCATCCTCAACATTCTTTCCTACATTTTCATTAACAATCATTTTGTTAGAATTTTCAGCAACCTTATCATTCCTAAGTGTTATAGCTTTGCATTCCTCCCTTGGGTTAGGCTCTATGTTGCTTGGAATTACTCCTTTACCCTTAGGTGTGACAATGGTGGTAAGTTGTTGCAATAGTGTCTTAAGATTCTTCATGGATGTTTGAGTTTGCTTCATGAATTGCAACATCATGTTCTTCAATGTCAGATTTCTTTGATTACTAGGATGGCCCTCCTTGTTACAGTACCAGGTTGCTGACTCCATGAGAAATTTGTGTGACAGCGGTAACTAGATTATAGGTGTTAGAAAAGGATTATTTTGTTGATTATTTCCAACAAAATCACAATGTTCTTGCTCAAGTGGATTATCACAAATCAATATTCATATGGTTTCCACCATAAAAATCACAAGTTTTCACATTAGAGATTGTTGAAATATTTTTCTTAGGAAGCTATCTTAAAATTAAATCCACTTTATCAAAAAATTTATAAACAACATTAGATTCACCATGTTTGTTATGTTCTTCACTTACAGAAAGCCATTTATAACTAGTATTAACTAATTGTTCAATTAGCTGATAAAGTTCCTCGAAGCAAGCTCCTCTAGATCTCCGTTAGCCATAACTTTGATTTAGATTTTACACACATTAGTTAAACTATTGTAAAAATTTTGGATTTGCATCCACATTGATATCCTAGGATTGGAACTTTTCTAAAAAATTCATTATACCTTTCTCATGCTTCAAAAAGTTATTCATTAGGTTGTTGTGAAAAATTATGACCTCATTTCTCAACTTGATTGCTTATCTTGGTAAAAAAATTTAGTAAGAAAAGCTCATGTCATATCACTCTAAGAGGTTATAAATTCAGGTTGAAGGTTTTTCAGCCAACTTTTAGATTTTTTTTATAGAGAAAAGGGAAAAGTTTTCAAATGAATAACATCATCGTGGCTCCACTATTAGAGTGGAAAGTGTTGCACATTATCACTAATTCTTGGATGTGAGCATTGTGATCTTCTTTAGGCAATCCTCTAAATTGGATGTCCGTTTGAAAAACTTGTATCGTAGATGCATTTTCAAAGAGATTATCCTCTTCATTAGGTATCACTATACAAGATGAGTTTCCCTCTGTTAATGGTTTCGAGTACTCCTTGAGTCTTTATCTCAAGGGAGGCAAGTAAACTGCACCAACTACTTCATATTCAATATCCTTGTTTAGTGGAATTTTTTTGTTAATTATTTACTTTATACATTTCCTTCTTTTAGCACCACTAAATGTCAGACAAGTTCTCTCAATCTCAAGACCAAAGGGAGCTAGCGGTAAACCAGGTCTACACATACACTAAAAGATTACTGAATAAGAAAATTCCTACATAAACTTGAACAAAAAAATCAAATGCTATAAAATTACACTTAGAAATTAAAAACTTTAAACATTGGTCTCCGATAATGGTGCCCAAAACTTGTTGATGCCCCAATGAATATAGCACGTGCACTAGATCATGTTTAGTAGTACGAGATAAGACCAAGTGTCATTCTCACAAGGAGCGATAAAAATTAATTAATTTTATAGGTTATTCAGTAGGTTAGAGGGTCTCAATATATTAAAATGTGAGAGAAATACTTCAAGTAAAGATTAATATAGTGTAAATGAAATAGGAGCAAGGTTCTTGCAAAGTGCAGAAATAGAAATAAAATTGTTGTGATGAAAATAATAATAATAAAAATACAAAAGCTTTACCAAGCGATTAGGCATCCATGGTGTTTCCTCTTCTTCATTCCAACATGTTAAGGTTCTTAGATCCAATGTGTGTTACTTGCTTTTCATGTAACTAAGCACGGTATACCATCCAGCCACTTTATACTTTAAGGCTTTCACTGCAGGGGTTATCCACTTACAAATTAAAGCTCAAGCATTTAGTTTAAGTAAGCATCTAGAATAAATTCTTGAATTCTTAGCAAAAGTTTAGTATCATTTCGGTGCTTGTAAACTTAGGTAATTATTAAGAGGCCTAAGATTGTAAGTTACCTTTTGGCTCTTCACACCACAATCCAACATAGGTTAGATAAACCCATGAAAAAATAAAAACAATAATAATCAATATATCTTAAGATGCATTTTGGGAAACTATATAATAAACATAAAATAGAGTAACTATATATACTAATGAAGAGTCTTGTTTAAGTGGTCAAGTTGTTAATACTAAAATACTAAAAATAATGCAAGCCCTTATATCACACTTGGTGACTAACTAAATATATGTGGTAGCACACCATTCCTTCATTTTGCCTCCCAAAATACTTGTTTTCCCTCCAATTAATGCAACAACAATGGTCCAACCATTGAAGCTACGTCATTAGCCTTATTATGAACTAATTTCACTCCTAAAACTAGAAATCTTCAACAACCTTGTCAATTTTTGTAGCAACCTACAAAACAAATATAAGTGCTCATAATTTCCATAATATAACTCCAAATCAAGGGATTACAAAACTAAATAACTAATATTTTCATGGTGCTTTTCCACTTATCATAAACGTAACTATAATTACTTCAGTCATTGAGATGTGTGTCATCATTGGCTAAGGTTTTCCCCTCAAAGAAAAACTCGGTGTGGCATGCTTCCATAGGTTAGATTGGCCTGAAAAATTCCATAAGCACAACAAATCCCTATTTATGCGGGTTCAAATCTTTGATCGAGTGATCCCTTGTGTGATGTTTGATGATGGGTCTACCTTTAACCTCTATCCTTTCAAGGGCCTTTCTCATTTAGGCATTAATTAGTCAATCCTTGCAAATTCCACTATAATCATCAGTTTCTATAATGGCATCTAATGGGTGGTAGTCGGAGTCTTTGAGATAAAAGTGATAGTGGGGGAAGTGAAAGCCTAGGTTACATTCACTATGCTTGACATCTAGATAACCTAGGTTACATATTTCAAAAACAATATGGGGAAGTTGATAAAGCGATCCCAAGCCTCATGCACCCAATTTCCAACTAGGCTTTATCCATCCTCAGAATAAGGTCTAAAAACATAAAAGGCCAATTTTCTACAGTATGGTGAGTGTCTATGACCATGGGTAAGAGCTATATATGGCCCATTTAGAGCTAGTGGAGCATGAGAGCCAGTTGGTGCCAAGATTTGAGATTTTTAATCATGTTTTCATTTATGAAAATTATTGCATGCTACAATAAGAGGTGCTTCGTGAGGAAGCCCCTATCTCTCCTCCTTCTACCAATGGTAATGAGAAAGGGAAAGTAGTGATGAAATTTGATGAATGTGATGAAACTTCAGAGTAAGAAATTGATGATAATCTTCCAATTCCTATGGATGACGATGTTGAAACTATTGTTGATTCCCACACAAAGTCTCTTGCTATCCTTATGAGGAAGAGTTGGAAAAGAGTGCATACAAAAGGAGACCCCATTGCTATCCTTGTCTAGAAACTCGCCAAGGCTATGACCGAGGATGTGAAGAATGGTAATATGAAAATTAGTCAAGTTCAAGAGATAAATCAAGCTCTTGACCTTGAGGGCATGATGATCGATAATCTTATTGAGATTTCTAAGGGAAAACCTCTTCCAATTACTCATTTTTCTTTCCTAGTTGCCACTCCTTATGGTGAAGGCTCCTCCACTAACCCTTTGTTTGGTAAGCCTTCAGTTGCTTATCCAGCTTCTCATGCATTTTTCGCTCCTCTCATTGAACCCCTCACTTGTGCTCCAGCTCACCCAATGGCCGCAACTCCGACCTTATTTGTTGTGAAAGCCATGCACCCTTTATTGCTAGTCTAGAGATCATGGCCTAGCCAGCCAAATTGCAAGCTCCACCAAAGATCAAGGTAAGTGCAAACCTAGGGCAACTCAAGAGGATTCTACCAAAGAATACCATTAGTATGTGGAGGATAAAATTGATAATGATGTTATCTTTGATGTTTCTAGTATTTATGAGGTAACCAACTCTACCTTCAAAGCATTTTATGGAATGAAAAATCCAAACTTAACTTACTTATTCGATATTCTGCTTGATGGCACCATGCCTTAATTTGAATCCACTCATAATTTCTTTAGCATTCACTATGTCTCTTTACATTAAATTAATTTGGGTACAAAGGGAGAGATTGAAAATGTGCTTAGACATCACATGAGCACGTTTCCCTAGTCGTACAAGGACATGCAAGTGTCGATCGAGAGATCATAGAGCATAGAATCTCGACTGATCCAAAATTTAGGTTAGTGAAGTAAAAATTGTGTCTACTACATCTAGAATGGGGAGATAAAGTTAAGCCAGAACTAGAAAAGTAAATAGAAGCCAAGTTCCACAAGGTTTTCAAATATCTGACATGGCTAGCATTACCAAATGATGAATTCACATTGTCCCTATGGCTAAAAAGAATGGGATGGTTAAGGTTTTGTAGACTTCAAATTCTGAACAAAGCGTTACCAAATGATGACTTCATGTTGACCCATATTGATGTGTTAGTGAATAGCGTAGCAATTGCTGTAATATACTCCTTTATAAATGGTTTCTCAAGGTATAATAATATTTTTACGGAAATTATCGATAAGGTTAACAATGCTTTCATAATCGAATAGGGTGTAATAGCATTCATAACTGAATGGGGTGTGTATTGCTACAAAATCATACCATTTGGATTGAGAAATGATGTCGCAACTTACTAGTGGGCTATGATGGCTTTACTCCATGACATGATCTATAAGGAGGTAGAAGTCTATGTTGATGACATGCTTCTCAAATCTGCAATTAGAGAAGAGCATCTAGAATTTTCTTAACAAGGATAGAGAAGTATAACTTGCGCTTCAATTCGAAGAAATGCATTTTTAGCATGATGTCTGGAAAACTACTAAGGCACATTATGAGTTAGAGGGGGAATCGAGATGGACCTAGATAAGATAAAGGCTATCTGTAACATGCTAGCTCCCATGAAAGAAAAGGAAGTGAGATCACTTCTAGGGTTTGTTTAGTATGTTAGTCGGTTTATAGCCTAGTTGATTACCATATATGAGCCAATATTCAAGCTACTAAAGAAGTAGTAACCTATTACTTGGAATGATCAATGTTAGTTAGCCTTTGATAGAATCAAGACTTGTTTGATCAACCCGCTGATTCTTGGCAAGCCTTTCATCATCTATTTCGCTTTTGAGGAGTGTTTAGTAGGGGTAATGCTTGTCCAAGAGTAGGATGACAAGAGTGAGCATGTAGTTTAATGTTTGAGCAAGAAACTTCTTTAATATGAAAGCCAATATATGGTGGTTGAGAAGACTTGTGTGACTATGGTTTGGCTCACTAAGAACCTAAGATAATACTTCTAGTCTTACCGAGTTAAAGTAGTGGCTAAGATCGATCTTTTGAAGTATCTATGCTAATTTTTGAAATTAGCTGGCAAGTTTTATCACTAGTTTCTTCTCCTCTACAAATTTTATAATGAATATACCACTAAGAAGTTGATCAAGGGATGAGCCTTCACATAATTCCATGCTAATCAAGCTTTGGACTTTGACTATGTTGAGAACTTAGATTTCTTGATGAGTAGTCAGCGGCCGTTAAATTAGTAAATGAAGAGTGGACTATCTTCTTTGATGGAGCTATGAACCTTTGAAGGGAAGGTCTCGGGGTTATTATAGTTGTTGAACCCAAGTTAATAGTACTTAAAACATGTTGGAAATAACAAATTATCTAGGATAGTGAAATTAATTGAGTACTAAATAGAATCTTAATTAAACAAGTTTACTTGAGTTTGTTTAAGAAAAAATAACTCATTTCACTTATTTTTAATTAAGTTATGGATTAGAGTAAGAAAAGCTGAGTGAGGTTGGGTATTACATAGTTTATACTATATAGAACAAAGCTTAGTAGCTTTTATTAATTAAAAGTCAAGTTCTTTTGACATTTAGAGAATAAATGACACATGTACTTTTAACTCTATATGTGAGAGATAAAATATTCCTTTGATAATTTCCAAGTGAAAATGCACTATAATTAAAGAATATATTTAAGTGATCCTCATAATGAAAAGGTGTCAGTATGAATTGTTGGTCATTCCTCTCTAACGTCTAATGCAAAAGGTATCTTCTGCATGCACCGTTCTCAATGTCTTCGTGGAACTCTACGACATCAGCAATCAGACAAATCAAAAGCTTCCACATTGAATCATACGCGTCTCTCTATTAGAACAAAATATCTTAAAGTAAATGATTTTTTGACACATCAAGATTAATAGATGAATCTCGCACCTCAACGTTCATATTCTCTACCTCTATACGTCTTAGAATTTATTTCAAACTGACAAATTTGAAAGTTGTGAAGAGAAGACAATTTGAAGATCAAGTCAGGATAAAAAGTTTTCAATAGCTACTTCCAACTCCTTCAAGTATGAATAGAAGATTGAAGTAGACATTCAAATTTGGTGAATCACCATGAATTTCTTTAGAGGTGAAATAGTATCAATATATTCCTAGTATTTAGAAATTCCAAATCAAGCATTCTAAAGCAAACAGAAATCTTTCCATCTATTTTTAATAGAGAGAAATTAGATTTAACATTATAAAAGGATTCAACGCATTTTATAAGTTTAAATCCTTAGTTCTCAAACTTTTAATTAAATCTGATTGACAGTTTAGGAAGGATACCTAAACTATGGTTTGAGAGGTAGTTAGAAAGGAAGGTACTTTGTGTAATTGATTCTACAAGCTGTAAAGGCTTCTCCGCCTAAGGAAGGAAAGAAAACACTAGTTGATTAAAGCTCAAAAAGGAATTCTTGGGACTTGATGTAGGCTTGTGCCTGAACTAGGATAAAATCTCAGGTGTTAAGGTTCTAATCTTTATAGTTTGTCTTTATAGCATCTTGCTCCTTCATCATTCTCTCTGTTTCAATTGTTAAGCTTGAAAAATTAATCCAAACTGAGTAAAGAACTCAAGAGCGATTAAAGATAAACTAAGTCAATGAAGCTAAGTAATTTATAGTTTTTAAACCTACACTTAACATAGAGTTACTCAACGTGTATGTAAAATCTGATCATTTGAAAGAATTTCATAAACTTTTAAACAAACCAAGAAACTACATTCACCCCCCCCCTTTGCCATGTTATTTAAGCTATTTCAGACCAACTAAGTTTTATCAGAGCAAGTGCTCAACTTTAAGATTCATCATCTTTGACTTAAAGATTCATATGGCTTATAATAACTTTTCTTCCGACTTTGGCCAAACTACACTCCTTAAAGAAGGAATTATTGTAACCAAGCCTCCACTCTTTGACATCTAACATAATATGTTTTGGAAAAATCACATGGAAAATTTAATCCAATCACAGAGCATGCAAGCATGGCTAGCAATTGAGCTTGGCCACAAAATTCCCATATTCATGCAGAATGGGAAGCAAGTCCTAACTGATCTAAAAGAATATGATGACACTGAATAAAGGCTTCTAAAAGAGAATGCGGCAGCTATCAACTACTTACATTGTGTGCTAGATCTTACAGAGTTTAACAGGGTCTCAAGCTGTGAGACAGCATAAGAAATCTGGAGAAAGTTGGATATCACCTATGAAGGACTAACAAGGTCAAAAAGTCCAAAATCAATCTCATGCTCAGAGAGTATAAGCTATTCCAGATGGGTGCCGATGAGGGTATTCAATCCATGAATAATAGGTTCATTAATATCATTAATGAACTAAAGAGATTGGGAAAGGAGTTCACCAAAGAAGAGATGGTGAAGAAGGTTTTTCGAGTTCTCACTATTGAGTTGGATGGCAAGAAGAGCACGAATTAAGAGGCTCATGATCTTAATACCTACAACTATGATGAGATGATAGGTACCTTGCTAACTTAGGAAATTTCTGTGAGGTAATATAATGATGACTTCAAAAGGAGTAAATGCAAGGAGAAAGAGAGAAGAGCCATTGTTTTGAAAGCTGACTCATCAGACGAATCCACCAGTAGTGATTCGGATGACATACTAGCACTTCTGACAAGGCGATTCAAGTGCTTCATGATGAAGGATGGGAAACTCTGAAAGAAGAAATTTCGTAGCAAAACCAAGATAACTCAGCACCTGCGTTAAGCTAAGGAAGGAGCATAACAAAGATATTAAATTCTTTGGCTGTGGCTAGATGGGCCATATATAGTCGTCCTGTTCTAAATCTAGAAAGGATGGATTCAAAAAGAGGTTTTCTTAGAAAAATGAGTCACTTGCTTCCACCTTGAGCGATTTAGAAGAGTCTTCATCATTTGATGAAGAAGCTATAGATTCTGCCAACCTCTGCTTGATGGCGATTGAGAATGAAAGGGGCAAGAGCTCAACATCTGCTTCCAAGAGCAACTCAATCACTACTAACATTGAAGCTGATCACAACAAAGGGAAGAATCTACAAACTGAGGTACTCGATGAAGCTGACTAATAAGTCTAACAAAAGCATCAAAGAGCTAGTGAGGAGAAGTGAAGATCAGGAAGATACTATTACTTCCTTATCTCTTGACATCCACTTTCTTCAAGAAAAAGTTTAATATCATGAATTTCATAACAATAAGATCACTAAGCGATTAGATGAGTTTACTTCTAGGATAACAACTTTAAAAGAGAAATGTGTTCCTCCTCCAGCCAACAGTCCATCTTCAAGTAACTAAACTAGCAATTCTAAGAGGAAGAATTCTTTTAAAAAGAAAAAAGAAAGCCAGCCCAAAGTAAAAGTGATGTGTGGCTTTTGTGGTAAAGATAGACATGCCACAGTAATGTGTAGGCATAAAAATGGTAATTATGATGAGTATTACTAGCTAATCTAAGCACTGCTAACAAAGGAGGACCCGGTTGATAAGTGTATAATTACACTTATTATCATATTAATTTTACACATTAAACACTATAGTTTAAGTCATTTTTATACTTCATATAAAAGATTTAACGTGGTATGTAGTTGTTTTTTATGCAAATGCAGATACTAGGTAAATATTGGGAGTAAAATGATCTAAAGTGGAATTCTATGAAAAAAGAGTGAAAAAGGTGCAAAAAGATGCATAGAACTTAAAGATTTGGCTTAGAATCGAAGCTGTCAAAGAT
>CATIWQ010251603.1:0-12384 GCA_949673415.1 Euphorbia schlechtendalii | reverse complement strand
ATGGACGGACCAAGCATATCAAGGTTAAGTATCACTTTCTTCGCGAAGCTGAAAGAAATGGTGAAGTTCATCTCGTTTATTGCAGTTCAAATTTTCAAGTTGCTGATATAATGACTAAAGCTTTGCCTCAACACAAATTTGAGGAGTTAAGGGCTGAACTTGGCTTGCTCAATGAAAAACTCAAGGAGGAGTGTTGAAAGTTGAGTTATTTCATTTAATAAGAAGTTGATGAGATTTGTTCTTTATTCAAAGTACTTAGTTACTACATATTGTCCATTGTATTTAGTCAAGTATGTCATGAGTCATGTAGTTTCATAAAGAGTTGTGTTGTTTACTAAAAATCATTTTTCTATCCTATAAATACCTTATTCTATGTAAGGTGTTATAATCACAAAAATCTCTTCTAGAAAATAAAGAAAAAACTAGTTCTTGCATCTCTTTTGTTTCACTCCAATTTCTTCCTTTGTTTATTCTTTCTTTCACGTGTAACTTATAGTAATCAACAAGTCCGTCATCAACGGAGAATGAACACGTATCACATCCTCTTTTAAGGCCTTGAGTTCTTCAATTACAGCCTGCAATTCAACAACATCTGTCTCAAGCTGGCTTATGTATTCTGGCTCTGCACCCACTCTCTCAAACACTGCTTCAAAATTCTCCCTCTCTTTTAAAGCAATCACATCTGTCAGCGATTCGGTAATCATGGTTGCAAGAGTGTAGCTAGAACAGCATGTTTTAGAGCAATACCCTCCAAAACACAACTTCTTCAGTTCATTTTGGCCTTCAATGATTAGACGATCAGCTTCAGCAAGCTTATCCTCCACCTTTGAAACCCAAATTCGAACCACATCAAGCCGCTTCATTTGTGGTCCTTGTTGGTTGGAGACTCTTTGTTTGATTTGATCTCTCATAGCCCTCAAGTAATCTCTTTCAGCGCACAGTTTCTGAAGGTTAGATTGGAGCTGTGGTAAATTATTGAATCGCGGAGCAATATAGTCCCAGCAACGTTGGATAAAGGCATCGCAACCAGATAACTGAATTGAGAAGCAGTTACCCAATGCTAATCACTAAGTTTTGTGAAGTCAACTGAAACTTATAAGCAGAGAAGACTCAACTATTGGGAAGAGATGGCAAGCAGCTAGAGACAATAAGTTAATAACAAACAGCTATATTAAAGGACATTATCCTCAATTTAATCAAGTCAAACAATAAAAATATTATTAGATGAAATAGACATTAGTGTGATACAATTTATCGGAAAAAATCACATGTCTTTGGGTATAAGAGACACATTTGGGGACATGTAATTTTTTCCCAAATTTATATTATAGAAATGAGTATAGTGGCTATCTTAGTATAGATTCCACATAAGTTTGAGATTATTTTTGCGTGAGATTATATCAATTGATGATTTTTAAAAGGAAAATAATTATAACTTTCCTGAGGTTTGTATTAATACATTGGTACCTCTGTTTTAAAAGGTGATCAAGGAAGTCGTCTAGGTGGGATTTTTTGAAACATCGCTATGGTTTTATATAATCGGGGCGGTCAAGGCGGAAAGTGTCGCCAAAACTAGGAAAAGTGTTATCAAAGATCGGGAAAGTATTGCTAAAGCCTAAAAAAATATCGCTAAAACTCATAAAAATGTTCCTAAATGCATTTTTAATTTTATTATATAAAAATTTATATGTTAACTTAATTTATTATTACAATTCATTAATAAATATTAAATATTTTAAAATACTAATCGTCTAGTCCCCGCCTAAATCCTGATTAATCCTCGATTAATCCCCGCCTAGACTCTCGGAGACTTTAGCTGCCCGATTAGCGCTTAACGCCTTTTAAAACACAAACTATTACATCCTTATATTTTGTCAATACAATTTATATCTCCTTATATTTTGTTTCCATTCAACTATTACATCCCTTTTTCTTCATTTTTCCATCCAAATAAAAATAATTGTTGACGAGATTATTCTTCTTCTTCTTCTTCATTAATGTTAATTTCCATACACATTTTATAAAGAGAGTATTTTTGAGTCCATCTTTTGTATTCTCTATTTGTTGTCATTTTTTTTCAAAGTTTCATTCACTAATTGTTTTGATTGGGCTTTATCATTTTAATTTTTCCATATTACAAGAAATTAATTAAAAGACTACCTGGAGTCTAGAGAAATCCATACGTCCAATTCAAAACAGGGATTGTGAAGCCGTATAACCTGGTTTGAATTTCTGAAAGTTCACAACTTTATTATCAAGAAGCAGCTACGGATCAACTTTTCCTGGAAGAAAAACTAAACCAGAAGAAATGAAACCAATACCTAATGGTGAATTTCACATATTGAATTACCCTTCTCATTGCACCACCTTTGAACACATCTCCGGTGAATTTCCCATATTGAATTAACTTGTCCTCATAATAAGCAAAATTTTGGAGATTAAAATTACAAACAAATTAGTAAGAAAATAAAGGACGACTAACAAATACCCTTAAAAATAAAACATGAAAGGAATAACTTAAATGTTAAAAAAGTAAAAATAAGGGTAATGTTGTCAACAAGTGTTTTACTTGCATGGAAAAGTTAAAAAACATAACGGAACGAGGTAAAAGTTGGATGGAAATGAAATACAGGGAGATATAAGTTGTATTGATAAAACATAGGAACTTAACAGTGTATTGATGCAAACCTCGGGGATGTTATAATTATTTACTCAAATGATTATTTAACTTCTTTTTGTATTCTCTGTTTCATGTATTAATACAAAGACCTCGTTGGTGGAAGAAGAAACTAAAACCATTGAGTGGGTTAAATAGACACTGAAAGTAAAAAGTTCTGGTACGCCCTCTACTGTTAGCTGATTATTCCAATCCTATGGTACTATCCATTGTTGGGTATCAAGCTGAATATCAAGCTGAATATTAAACTATTTTAGCATTGTCAACTCCCATGACATTATGGCAAATATGATGAACTGAAATCTCACCTTACGAAAATATGGGGGTTATCCGAGTCTTGGAGGTTGATTTCATTAGGAAGAGGATTTTACCATCTTATGTTCGAAACTTTGGAAGTGAAGAATTGGGTTTGGAGTCGAGGAAGTCTTTCTTTAAAGTCAAGGATTTTCCGTCTACAACCGTGAGTTCCAGATTTTGATCTGTATTCTCAGAAATCTTCATATGTTCACGTATGGATTCATTTACAATCCTTGCGTTGGGAATATTGGGACCCTAAAATTCTAGTTGGAATCGCACGTTGTATAGGGGTCTTGATGAGAATTGATAAAGTTACGTTAGAAGGGAATTACAGTCACTTTGCTAGATTGCTCATTGATATCGACCTTTTCTTAGACCTTCCTCAAACGATTGGAATCGAAAGGTCGGGTATGGAGTTGTGGTTTGATGTGGTTTTTGAAAATTTATTGTCATATTGCAAAATTTGTAGTTCAGTTGGACATACGTCATTTTGAGTGACTCAAAATAAATAGATTCAAAAAGCAATCCATGATGAACTCGCAAGGCGGAATCAAACTCATAAGCCATCAGCTCGTAGTAATAAGTCAATTGAGGTTGTTTTTCATGGGGGTTGTTTTTCGACCAATTCAATCAAATTTGCAGGACTATTCGAGAAAGCAGGTTGCACCGAATGCTGATCATAGTGTATTTGAAAATTCAAATCATGTTGAAGTTGCGGTTAATCAAGCAAAAGATGACTCGCAAAAAAATCAAGACTTAAATGATCATATTGACGCCACCATTACACATAGCAATGCTGGTGATGGAAAAATTCTAGTTGGAATCCGGATTCATTTCATGCTCTTGATAGAGTTGACTCGGAATGTGATATTAGGTCTTGGGCTTTGGTACAAGTGAAGATGAAGATGACCATATTGATACAAGAAACATTATTTCTCTGGAACATTCATTTGATCCAAGCTATGTGTTATATGATCATAATTATGATGCGATTAAGAATGATATTTATCCTTGGCAACCTGTGAATGTTAGAAAAAAGAAAAAACTATATGTGGCAAGAAGGGAGTTACAACGTTTGCACAAGTCACCTGATAAATACTTTCCTTGATATGAGTATTAATTTTTAATGTTTCAGTGTTTCGTTCATATTATTTTAGTTTAGTTTTTTTTTTTTTTTTGTTCATTTTATTTTCTTTTATGGTGCGTTTGATTTATGTAAGAAGAAATTAACAAAGGGAAAGGAAAGAAATGGAATGTTATTCCTTTTAATTAAGAAAAAAAAGAATGAAATCACTTCATTCATTTTCTGTTGGATATATAAATTTTATTGATATAATCTTATAATAAATAATAAAAAATATTACTATTAATTATTATTATTAAATATAATAATTATCATTATATTATTAATTATAATAGTTATAAGATTACCTTAGGATAATAGGGGAAATTAGATAGAGGACTTTGAGGTAATGAAAAGAAGGATATTGAATAACAAAAAAAATCAAGAAATGAACAATCAAACAACAACGATGGAAATAAAAAGATTTCATTCTTTCTCCCTTTCGTGATTCCCCTATCCAAACAGCCCCTCAATGATATTAGAGTTCATATTTCCATGTCTTAAACTTTTGAATAAAAAAGATGAGTACAATGTAACAACAAAAGAAAGAAAAAAAAGTCTTCAGTGAAAGAAAGCTCCCTCAATTTCTATAAAATAAAAACAATGTTTACAATTAACAACATCAACTGGCTAAGATGGGATCCGATTATCTGTCTTCCGCCGACAACACTCCCCCACCAATTGTGAATCTATATTATAATTGCCACTGTACTAATTTTATAATACTATTACTTGCATTTATTGTAGACAGCGCTTGTGAACGTTGTCTGTTTGGATCAACTCTATCTCTTCCAATAGTTGAGTCTCTCCTCTGCTTTTGAGTTTCAGTTGACTTCACAAAGCTTTCTGGTTAACAATGGGTAACTGCTTCTCAGTTCAGCTATCTGGTGGCGATGCTCTGATCCAACGTTGCTGGGACTGTATTGCTCCACGCTGCAATAATTTGCCACAGCTCCAATCTAATCTTCACAAACTGTCCGATGAAAGAGATTACTTGAGGGCTTTGGGAGATCAAGTCAAGCAAAGAGTTTCCCACCAACAAGGTCCACAAATGAAGCAACTTGAAGCGGTTCGAGTCTGGGTTTCGAAGGTGGAAGATAAGCTTGCTGAAGTTGATTGTCTCATGGTACGAGGCGAGAATGAATTGAAGAAGCTGTGTTTTGGAGGGTATTGCTCTAAGACATGCTGCTCTAGTTACACTCTAGCAACGATGATTGCCGAATCACTGACAGATGTGATTGCTTTGAAAGATGGAGGAAATTTTGAAGCAGTGGTTGAGAGATATGTTGAAGAACCACAATACATAAGTCAGGTTGAGAAAGATCTTAATGAACTGCAGCTTGCAACTCAAGAACTGAAGGCCCTGAAAGACGATGTGAAACGGAGGGTCAATGTCGAAGAAGGGCCACAGTTGAAGCAACTGGACCAAGTAAAAGTGTGGATTTCAAGGGTGGATCTCATCATTCCTGAGTTTGATGCTTTGGTAAGAGAGGGTCCGCAGGAGATTGAGAGGGTGCGCCATGGAGATCTGTCATTCTCTTCCTTTGGGGAAAGAGTAGCCAAAGCATTAACAGATGTGATGGCTGAAAAACAGAAAGGCATGTTTGAAGCAGTTGTTGGGAAAGTGCCCACTGAACCAGTGGTTGAAAGGCCCGGCGAGCCATCGGTGGGTCTGGAAAGTATGATAGAAAAAGTATGGAAGTGGCTAATGAGGGAAGATATTGGAGTAATCGGCATATTCGGCATGGGAGGGATTGGCAAAACAACTCTTTTGACCGAAACTAATAATAGATTTCTGAAATCACCTCACAGTTTCGATTTTGTGATTTGGGTTGTAGCATCCAAGGATCCGAGACCCGAGAACATACAAGAGGAAATCGCACAGCAAGTCGGCCTTGCTGAGGATCCACAGTGGAAGGAGAAACAATTTTCTGAAAAAACTACAAACATACAAAGATTTTTGCAGAAAAAGAAGTTCATATTGTTAATAGATGATTTGTGGAATCGGGTTGAGTTGACAGACATCGGAGTTCCTCCTCCGAATATACAAAACAAGTCAAAGGTAGTATTCACCACACGGTCTGAGTCAGTGTGTGGCGAAATGGAGGCTCAGAGGAGTATTTTGTTGAGCCCGATTTCATGGGAAAAAGCGTGGCAACTGTTTCAAGAAAAAGTCGGAAGAAAAACCCTTGATGCAGATGTTGATATTCCTGATATCGCGAAAGATGTAGCCAAGGAATGCGCAGGTTTGCCACTAGCACTGGTTACCGTCGCCCGGGCAATGGCGTATAGGAAGACGCCTCAAGAATGGAAGCATGCTCTTCAAATCTTGAAAACTTCGGCCGCGACTTTTGGAGGTATGGGAGACGACATATATCAAAAGTTGAAGTTCAGCTATGATAACTTGCCAAATGAAAAGGTGAAGTCGTGTTTATTGTATTGTTGTTTGTTCCCTGACGACCATATGATCCAAAAGGATGAGTTGATACAAAAATGGGTTTGTGAAAGCTTTTGGGACAATCATAATACCCAAGTAGATCCTATCCTCGAGGGCTATAATATTGTTGCTACTCTTGTTCATGTATGCTTACTACAGGATAAAGGGGAGTGGGTGCAAATGCATGACGTGATCCGTGACATGTGTTTGTGGATAACAAGTGAGGTTGAAAAAGAAAAAGAAAATTATTTTGTTCAAGCAGGTAGTCAGTTAACGAAAGCTCCGAATGTGGGAAAATGGACAGAGGTGAAGCGAATTTCACTGATGCAAAACAATATCCAGCAACTGAAAGAAATTCCTGAAACTCCGAGTCTGTTGACTTTGTTACTTGGCTATAACAATGGACTGGATATGATTGGTGATGGATTCTTTCAACATATGAAGGCGTTGAGAGTTCTAGACTTGTCAAATACTGGACTAACAGTTCTGCCGAATGGAATTGCAGAATTGGTGTCACTACATTATCTAGACATCTCTGCCACGAAAATAGCAGAATTGCCTTGGGAGTTGACAATGCTAAAGAAGTTGAAATGTTTCAACTTCGAGTCCTTGCGGAAACTGGAAGAGATTCCAAGACAAATGATTTCTAGCTTCCCATTGTTGCAAATTTTACGAATG
The DNA here is from genome assembly GCA_949673415.1 of Euphorbia schlechtendalii. Classification (NCBI taxonomy): domain Eukaryota; kingdom Viridiplantae; phylum Streptophyta; class Magnoliopsida; order Malpighiales; family Euphorbiaceae; genus Euphorbia; species Euphorbia schlechtendalii. Next base: position 5,172 of record CATIWQ010251603.1, on the reverse strand, counting down.
AGAGGATGCGGGATCAATCATGATATATCAATGGTACAAGAGTTGGAAAGCTTGGAAGAATTGAAAGAACTAAGCATAAAAATAGAAAAGGAACTGTCTGTTCTCAATCATTTGCTTACAAGCCGAACATTATCAAGCTGCATTCGGTGTTTAGAGATATGGGGTATCAATCCTTCTTTATCTTCAGCAAAGGAGCAAACAGAGATTCTTGGGGGCCTCCACAAAAGCTTGGGGAAGATATGTTTCGGAAACCTTCAGAAAGTTGACGTTAGCTTTTACCGAAGTTATTTGCCGGACTTGACATGGCTTATACTAGCTCCAAATTTGACAGAACTGAAAGCCGTTTCAGTTAATGGGTTGGAAGAAATTATAAGCTACAGAAAACTGGGTGAAGTTAAAAATGTAAAAGTGTTCACGAGACTCCAAGTCATTGCGTTAGATAGCTTGAAAGAGTTGAAGAGCATATGCTTGAAACCCTTGCACTTTCCGTCTCTTAACAAAATCCGTATATCTCGATGTCCAATGCTGAAGAAGCTTCCACTAAACTCGACAAGCGCGAAAGGCCGTAATGTGATGATTGAAGGAAGGAAAGAGTGGTGGGATGGACTTGAATGGGAAGACGATGCGACTCTTGCTACATTTGCATCCTGTTTTCGAGACACTATTAGGGAGGAAGTCAGAGAAGATCTTAGAGTAACATTGTTATCTCAAAAAGCAGCCTTGTCTTTCATAGATGGTGCTTTGAGGAACAGAGCTACTTAATTCCTTCTTCATCTTCTTCTTGTTTTTTTTTATAAAAACACTCAACAATCTTGTTGTTTGCTTTTAAAACGCATGAATCTTCATCTTTTTTTTAAAAAAGTTTTAATCTTCTAGCTAGCTTTACTGAACCTGGAATGTACTCTTCTATTTGTATCTTAAGATATTGAGTTATTTTGTTTGTCTAAGTTCACAAGGCAACCTAGCTAGGATTTCCTTTTACTTGTACTTGAATGCCTCCATTTTCCAAAATAAAAATCCTGATGAAGTTCGGCTCTAATCTTAAGGTTACTTTGTTGATTTAAAATTGTGCTCGGTCCAACTTGCAAGACCCAAAGCCATACTACTCTCGCAAATGAGATATGTGGTTTTAAAAAATTTGCAAATAAATGTTAATTATGTCACGAAAATGAGTAATTTTGTTTGTTTTTATCTAAATTTTTGTGGGATTGTTAAGAAAATCTTGTTGAAGAAAGAAAAATTAAAAAAATGACAATGTTTGAAAAATCAAGTAATAAAAAACTGACACATGATATTGATGGATTTTACAATTTCAAAAGTTATTTAAAATTTTAAAAGTTTAGAAAAAAAATAAGAACAAATTCATAGTCCCTAAATGCATTAATCCTAATAAAAAAACAAAAGTTTTTATGAAAGAAAACTTTGTTAATTTTTTATGACAAAGAATTGTTACAATTAACTTCAATTGGCTAAGATGGAATCCAATTTTTATTTGTGGCTGGAATCCAATTTTTATTTGTCTTCCACCGACATAAACGTCCCCAACCTTTTGACTCTGTACTATGACTTTAATCATTTTGATAATTATATTATTGAATGAATTATACTGAGGAAAGTGGCTGTTAATTCAGCAGTTTATAAATGACTGTTGCTGCTATCTCTTCCTAATAATTGAATTTCTTCTGATCAGTTTTTGAGTTTCATTTGACCAAGTGGTTAACAATGGGTAACTGCTTCTTAGTTCAGTTATTGCAATAAAACTAAAAAACAAGTTTGAATACTCTCTTCTTCTAGTCATGAAATTCTGTGAAGTCATTAGTAAAAGAGAGCCCCATCAATTTCTTTTAAAAAGATGATGTTTACAATTAATTAACATCATTTGGCTAAGTAAGAAAAGTTGGATGATATTGTATCCAATGAAATAGACATCGCTTCTTTAGTCTTATTTTTCTATTTTTGTTACCAATATATTATTACATTGTAATGGTTAATATCATACATGTGACTTAATGCTAAAAATATTTTAAAAACCCGAGGCACTAAAGGCAGGTGCATGATGAATTTGCCTTGAGCGCCTCACACTCCTGTAACAGATGGAAACATTCACGTAAGGGAGTAAGGGGTAAGTGAAGCCTTGCTTGTAGTGAGCGGAGCATGGAAACATCATTAATAAAAAGCCACAATGAGATACTTTATCCTTTAATTATGATGTAATTCCCAACAAAAGCTTATAAGCTTTCCTTCTGATGACAAATAAGAATGAAAGATGGTTTCCTTTTCATCCAACATAAGGAAGAAGAAGTTTGGTAATACGCAGCACAATTAATCATTTAAAGCAAAAGGCCAGCACCCAATTGAACGAATAAGCTATAAGATTTCTTATAGAATACATATGCTTTATTATATAGTTATTTGTTCGCAAGTTGTTCTGGTTCATTAAGAGATTATATAGTAATTGTTTTAAGCAAATGATCATTTTCTTGATTTACTTGTTATCTCTGTTTATTATAGTTATAATACTTGATAATCGACATGTGAATTTATAACTTCTTTGAAATATTTTCTATGTCAATTGATAATTTCAGTTGTTGTCTTTGTTGGAAAAACAATAACAAAATTAAAAATAAATGAAAAATTTTTTTGCTCCCGATTTTTCTCTTAGACTTGGAGAAGTCCACATTGTTGGAATATCCATATCATTGTATTTATTTTATAATTAATAGAATAAGCGTTATTATAAATTTTCATATAATACATATTGATTTAAAGTATTATTATTATTTATTTATTTTATCAATGTTTATATTAACAATTTTTAATTTAATTCGACTCTAGGTCCATCTTTGTTATAGTTATAAAACATACACAATCTCTTTTAAAGGGATCCAAAAGATTTGCCATTTGCAAGAGATGCTTCTTGCGATAAAGAAAAGAATGTTTGATCAATGAATATTGTTGATAAGCGTTCTTGTATACATGATAATCGCCTCTCTCCTCTCCTTTGGTTTGATTATGTGGTACACAAGAACGACTATCAACAATATGCATTGTTCTTCTTGAAAATTCTTTTCTTAAATCTTTTTCTATTTTAACATTTTCCCTCAATTCCTTCTGAAGCTCAGGTTATGATTCTTGACCATTTTAGTTTTTGTGGTTGGTTTCGGCTCTTTACTGTTATGAGATACAAGTCTTGTTTTAGTTTCAATTTTTAATTTTTTTGTTTTTGTTGGTGGTTTTCATTCGTTCCAATTTCAGTTCTTGTAGTTGATTGTCTTTATGATGATTCTTCCCCAATTCACGGTGTTTCAGAAAATCCTTTTTTTCTTTTATTTCAAGAATTTGAGTTCACAATCTTGTTCCTTTATATCCTTTTGATTTGTTTTTGTCGTGTTTTCAAGAACTTGAATTCACAATCTTGTTTCTTAATATCCTTCCAATTTGTTTCTGTTCTTGTTGTATTTATAATCAAATTATTTGTAACTTCGCTGATAGTGTAATTTTGGTGTTATTTTGGTGTTAATAGTGTTGAGGATATAGATAAAAAAAGGGGAAGTTTTATAAATAGGCTGAAAGTTACGAATAATTTCAGCCCAAGTTTTGTGTCCTAACTTATTTGACCAATTAAGTTTCATATTTACCTTCTATACGCTCCAAAGTTTTTGTGTTGAACTCCCTTACCTTCTACGCTTGTTTTTTAATTTTCTTATCTTGTTTCGTCATTATCTGTTAAACTGCTCATTTTTTTGATATGATGTTTTAGAGTTTTTTGTTCGTCTCATTTTTATCTTCAAAACGCCATCCATTATGATATACTTTTTCGAAAATATTTTTTCAACTGGTAAGAAACTGGTATATAAGTGGTATGTAACTGGTAGGAAGAACAAAATGTGTCAATTTTGTTATGAAAGTATGGTAGGTAACACAAATACATGTCAAAAGTTTATCTCCATAGCAATAAACAAACAACTATAATCTTAAAAGTAATGAAAATGCATTAGAAAGTGATTGCAACATGTAAAAATAATTCTCTTAAAGTATTGAATAAAAAACAGTAAGAATCTGGTATGTAACTGGTATGAAGAACAAAAAATGCCAAAACTAGTAAGAAACTAGTAGGTAAGTGGTAAGAAACTAGTACGAAGAACAAAAAATGTCAAACCTAGTAAGAAAATGGTATGAAGAACAAGTTATGTCAAATTAATCTTGAAAATTATTAGAACATGTAAGATAAACTATTGAATCAAAATAGTAGGAAACTAGTATGTAAATGGTAGGAAACTGGTATTGAAATTAAAACAGTAGGAATCTGGTATCTAACTGGTATCTAACTAGTATGAAGAACAAAAAATGTCAAAACTAGTAAGAAAGTGGTAGGAAACTGGTATCTAACTGGTATTGAAATTAAAACTGTAAGAATCTGGTATCTAACTGGTATGAAGAACAAAAAATGTTAAAACTAATAAGAAAGTGGTAGGAAACTGGTATTTAACTGGTATTTAGCTTGTAATTTTCTGCATCTTATTAGAATCTAGTAGGCAAATAGTATTTAAGTTGTATTAGCTTGTAATTTTTTGCATTTTTGTTAGAATCTGGTATCTAACTAGTATTTTAGCTTGTAATTTTCTGCATCTTGTTAGAATCTGGTAGGTAACTGATATCTAACTGGTATGAAGAACAAGTTGTGTTAAATTTAATCTTGAAAAGTGTTGAAAACGCATTAGAAAGTTATCTAAACATGTAAGATAATTAATTACACCTAATCAGTTGATTTAAGTTTAGGAATACTTTGAAGAGCAGGCTTCCCAAGACCGATGAGAGTGATACAAATAAGATTAGTATATGAATTTACAATTGCATAATTGCATTTATACAACCTAATGAAATCCTCACATCAATTACAACAAAAAAATTGCATAAAACTTCTGCAAATTAACAACAAAAACAAACACAAAGAGACAAAACGAAATCTATCAGCAACAACAGGATTTCAACTCCATGGATCCTCATTCTCAATTGAAAAAAAAACTGGTCGAAAGCTAGAAAATTGGAATTGTGCAGAGAATTTAAGAATTGCAGAGAGCAGAAACTTCGATCTAGAGAAAATTGAGGATAATCGAAACATGGAAGAGAGATTTTGATGGAGAGAAACCCGCGATGTAAAAAGAGGGAATA
>CATIWQ010251543.1:0-11406 GCA_949673415.1 Euphorbia schlechtendalii | reverse complement strand
TTTTTTCTATTAATTTAATAAAAAAATTAATAACAAATAAAATATTCATGGGCTTGGGCCGGGCTTGGGAATGACCTTGTTAGCCCGGCCCGAGCCCGAAGTTCTAAAGTACGGGCTTGGGTTAACGTTTTTTGTAAAAAGCTCGTCCAGCCCGGCCCGGCCCGGTCGATGAACAGGTCTAATTTGATTCAAGCTTGTTTTTCCATCTATAAGTTACGGCGTTAAAGTTAAGCATTGGGCCATCGGCCTGCAGATGGATCTTTTATTTTGAACCTCGAATCGCGATATGTGGGAACGAGAACTTCTGTTTCCAGATTACGGACAAGTTCTAAATGAGTCGAGTTGAGTCAAGTTTTGATATGTTTATTTTTGTTAGTTTAATTTTTAAACATACAAGAATTAAGTTGAGTTTGAATCCGAGTTCAAAATTTTATTTATGTTCGACTCGTTTAATTGTTCGGTAGTTCACGGACAACTCATTTTTTATTCATGTAGTTTGATAATTTTTTGTGAACGAACTTGTTTATTTTTATTTGCGAATAACATTGACAATTCAATACATAATTTAAAATAGGTTATAAGCTTATTTTTGTTCTATTAGTTTAGGTCATAAACTTATTTTTGTTGTATTAGTTTAATTTTATATAGTAATATTTTATTTAAAGTTCTATAAAATTTTATTTTTTATATGTAATAATTATAATCGAACTAGTTCATGAACATCTATCGAGTTAATTCATGAATTTATTCGCGAACCTCTAATCGAGTTGTTCACGAGTTAAAGAGTCGAGCTTTGACTTGTTCATGTTCAATTGGTTTATAATTCTAGCCATAAAATCATATTCACAATCTGTTCATTTATAAATCGAGTCGAACCAAGTTGAGGTTTTATCGAGCCGAACACTAAGTTGTTCACAAAAAAATTAAGCTCATTTACAGCCCTACGAACAGCCCTTGAAATACATTTTTTACAAACTTCAATATTAATCCAGTTCTTTTGAGAAAATTAATATCAAACGTGAGACTTCTCACAAATGAACTAAGTTGAAAAATGCATTTAAAATATATGTTTAATTATATGACAAATTCTTCGGTAACTTTGCTAAAAACAAAATTTCATTACTTTGTCCATTGTAACGTGGGTAAAAAATATGATGATTAATCCAATAATGATAAGACACAGAGTAAGATTAATTTGTTTAAAATAAAAATCATGGACCACTCCTAATTATATAAGTTAAACTGCCGTGTTGATTTAATGTTGAGGATTATATGTTTTGAACATACGACGTCAGAAATTCACAGCTAACACGGGAATAAAGGTTGGTGGTTGTATATGTTAAGGAGGCAACAACGTGTGCACATGCGACTGCTAATTCTTGGAAGAACCCAAGAAAGGATAATAGCCCATTGACACAAACACCATCGTCCTTGCCTCAGCCAAAGGATCCACAACATGTCATGTTTGTTTAAGGTGAGACAGTTAACCATACTCTTGAATAATTAAATATATCACTACACCCATGTACTACAAATGACAAGCATCCAACTCCTGTACTTTAACCAATTGGATTTTCTTCTAATTTCCTCAATTGTTCTTCTTTCCCTTCCAAGGCATAGCATCATTTAGAAGCACATTATAGTGTATCAACCAGAGTCATTTCTCTAAGGCCTCTTTATTTAAGCTAATCTAAGAAAGAGCTCACAAACATTGCGAATCAAAACCCAGTCAAGCAGAAAAACTCATGTCTGATCGCCCTCCGGTCATCCTCTCAGCCTTCTCTCCCCGCTCCCCTGAAATTTTCAAACATTGAAAAGTCTTACTTTATAAGGACAAAACCATTCTCAAGGTAAGGTCTTCAACATTTTTTATACCAATCCGACATTTGGTTATTGTTCGGCAAAAATCCAAGTTACTCACCAGTTCGAACTCTTATTACATCTGAAACAGGTATCACTGCAAAATTAGAAAGGAATACCATTACACTAAGCTTTAAGCAACAAGTTTATCCACAAATCGAAAATTAGTATGCATGAGCCAGCTTGAGCAAATGTAACCGCACAAAATTTAGAGTAGGAAGAAAAAAGTGTGATTGACAATTATTAGCTTTCGCTCTCAGATTAAGCAGTAACAAACTAACGACCATCTACACTTTAAGCGCTGCAACTCACTGTTCATAATGTCCACAAAATAACCAAGTCAACTAATTTTGGTTCCAAGGCATTACATAGAAAACTTAGGAACTTACAATACCAAAACTGCATACATTCTGTTGGCAGCCAGGGGCATGCTAAAACTGACTGGTTTTTCTTATAGTTATTGGTCAAGTCCTAATGATTCAATGAGCCGCTAGCAACTGCTAATCATAATTTATGACAAGCAACCATGAGCCAAACAAAGAGCGCTTACTACAACCATCTCCTCTCTACCCACCACTAAAAGCTGTTGCTAGTGGCTACAATGAATCTGTAAATAGTCTGGTTAGGTAGGTTATGTTACATATCGATGGCAGCATAAAAATTAGAATCCCTGTACAGTAATTGAGTCTAGCACAATTACTAACTATTGTACACAACAAGATCTAAGGAGTTCCAGATTGTCTGCAGCCACTCAAAGAATGAAAATGGTGAGAAATCCCAGGGAAAGAGAGCCAGTATTTCTGTAGGAAAATTGCTACGAATCAAGCTATAACAGCTGCTCTAAGATTCAAGATTACCTTGGTACTTTAGCAAATAATTGATTTTTTCTGGCAGTGAACTTGCTACTACTAATACATTCCAAAAATACTAATGAAAAAAATTGCTAATTGCAGTGCAGATCAAAGCTTTAAGGAGGAAATGATATAAAAAAAATATCTATCACTTCAGCTAAATGGAAAAAGAAGTTTGTAAACTTACAGAAAATCTTGCCGTCTCCGATCTCTCCAGTCCTCGCCTCCTCAATTATCTTTTCTATAACATCTTCAACCTAAGGATCAATGACAATAGACAAGTATCAGTACTTTTGAAGTTTTGTCACTACAAAGTACAGAGTTACCATTTAGACTATTGATTAGTACCTGGTCTTTGCTCACCACAACCTCTATCTTTACTTTAGCAAGAAACTTGTCTTCAGAAAATTCAGAGCCTACTTCCACCATAAATTATAAATGGGAATAACTATATTTAATCACATTATGAACCATTTATTTGTGTGCATATATACTGTTGCAAATGAAGGAAGTTACTGTGTCTAAAAGGAAAGAAAGGAATGCAGTTCATGACAGATACTACACTCTAGACATCAGACTTGCAGAAAATGAGCATCTGAACAGAAAAGAATGAACTTTGGAAAGTTCCACAAGCTTACCACCCTGTCTCTCTGTTGAACCACCTTGAGCACCAAAGCCTCGCACATCTGAAATAGTGACACCTCTGATACCAATTTTCAGCAACGCCTTCATTTAGATAATATAAATGATTATCATTACATACATTGTAAATCAGGTATTTCTTAATATAGCTTTTAGAAATTTAAAGATCAGGGAGTGTTATATTGATATGTACAAGTTGAAAATTGATGGCATTAAAAGTGACATAGACAACTTGATACAAGTAAAGATAACACAAGTTGGTACTTGATCAATACAATTGCCTATATGGCCATCCTATCATTAGGGTCTTACGATTATCTCTTTCCTTATGATTGATAAGCAGCATCATCCAATTGTTAGCCACTGTCTATATATAGATGCACTCAATCACAATATGGTTTAAGCCATCGTGCAGTAAAAGAAAAGGGGGGGAGATGTAGAGATGTTAAACTAGCCCCCTGATCAATGCCAACTACATATTATCTGTTTAGCATTGCACATTTGCGCTAAAAAGACCAGAAAGTTAAATTCAAGCGAAAATATCATTCCTATTACATTATAGGAACCTCTGTAACTATATACGAACAGTAGCATTTTGTTAAAAATTGTTCGCCACGTCTAACTTTACGGAATGCATAGCAAACGTGTCAGATTGAACGAACTAGTAAAGCTGAAACAGTAACTGGATGCTTAACAAAGTCTAAGTTTGGTTTCTGAAGGGTTAATAAGTATTGCCAAAAAATCAAGAAACTATTTTCCCAATAATAATCAATTGAGAATGTTACTAATATCTTACCGAGGAAACCTGTGAGACTCGCCAGGGCCTGTTACAATTCCAATACAGCAGCAAAATTAGTAGTGCTGAACTGAATAAGCTAATTTTTCGAAGGGAGATTAGGGGGGGCAATAAAAATAATAATGATGCGTGATAGAACCTGACAATCGCTTCCACTTTATAGAATTTGGCATCTGGAATATAGTCTGCGGATAATCAACAAAGAAAATTAGGTGTTGAGATATAGAGTTGAATTATACTTAAAAATTGGCACAACTTTAATAAAGTGTCCCAGAACAGGTAATACCAGGGGAGCTTTGGGCTCTGATTGAAGGAATAATGGGAGCATATCTCGAGAGCTTAACCGTCGAGTAAGGAAGAGAAAATGGAGCACGGGGAAGCTTAGGAAGAATGAGAGTGGAAGGAAAGAGAGAGATATCTTCCCTGAGATGATAATGGAGAGGAGTAAGCAACCCTAGATTGGCGGTTGTTGCCATTGCGAAGTTGAAAGTAAAAGAAAGAAACAGCAAAATTGAGTACTTTTCTACAGTCGAGCAGAAAGCAATGCTTCGTTTCTAACGATGCCCGCTGTTTGACCTTTTTGAAATGCTATTTGTTTAGTCGAGGAAGGAAAGAAGGCATCAGTACTCAACTCGACGACATGTCGTTCCTTGAGAGGCTTTTTCTTGTATACTGGGCGGCGGGCTGCGTTGTAGATATCCCAACTAGTTATGCTTTGGGTGTTTATATGGGCTTGGGCCGCACTGACTTCTATTGAAGTATGTGCAATTTTTGTTCTTGGTATTATTGGGGGCAACTTGATGTGCTACAGTTTTGTAATTTTTTCATAATAAATTATAAACTTACAAATGTAGTGTGGTGGACTCGTGGTGGGTTATCACGGGTTTAATTCACGGGCTTTATATTAAATGTATCTGCCTTTTACTTTAATCAAGCCATTCCATGTCTGTTGTCTTTACATGCCTTCGTTACAGAAATTCCAGTTACTTTTCAGTTCACCTGCAGCTTATGTTTCTTATATTTTCAATATACAAATACAACTGAACCACTGGATTTACATTAACAGTGTAAGGTAAGACCAACTGGCCAAGGCATCCCCGTATCACTCTTTTTCTCATCCCAATATATTTGGAGATTAATTCATTTGCTGCATTTCTGTATTTATATGAAAATAGATTTTGACTCATTACCAGTCACTAGATAAAATATTGTTTTCCTTTGTATTACTTTCTTCTATTTCATCTCGTATCGATTCAAAATACCAGACTGATTTAGCAAATGTAACTTTTGCTTGCACTGTAATACATCTCTTTGAGTATTTATACGAAAACTTTCTAATTATTCTAAGAACCAACCTTTCTTGCTCTAATCATAATTTTGTTCTTAATTAGTATAACAAAGTGTTAATCTCACATAGTTTGCTCCTTAATCGTATCTTCGTCAGTGTATAAATACAACTTGTAGTATCGTGTTGTAGCTCAGGGCTTGTAGTAGCAAAGGAAAATGGATATGAAAGCAGAAAAATGTTATGTTCCTTTTGCACTTGTAATTTGCAGCTTTGCCTTGTTGGTTCATTCTCAGTGTAACAAAAAACCAGTGGTGTTCACCTTTGGTGACTCCAATACAGATACTGGTGCATATCTTTCAGGCTTGGGGTTGCTTTTCGGAGCACCTAATGGACGTGCTTACTTTGACCAACCATCTGGCCGGTTGTGTGATGGACGTTTGACCGTTGATTTCTTATGTAGGTGCACATACATAGCCTCTTCGTTGACTCAGTATCAATTGCCTGATTTTGCTGTAATTTAAACTTGTTTCAGGTGAAAGTTTGAACTCCACTTTCTTGACTCCATATCTTCAACCGCTAGGAGCGAATTTTCGAAACGGAGTTAATTTTGCATTTTCTGGTGCCTCGACTTCTCCTCGGTTTAAACCTTTTAGTTTGGGCATTCAAGTTCTTCAGTTCGTTCATTTTCGCTCTCGCTCCCCAGAGTTGATATCGAAAGGCACATTTTGGATATATCATATACAGGGTAGCTCTCACTTCATATTTGTACTTTGTTTTTGTATTAATATCTTTTTTATGCTTTGTTTAGGCTACACAGGCTTGGTTGGTGAGGGAGAGTTCAAGGGTGCTTTGTACTTAATTGACATTGGACAGAATGATCTTGCTGGCTCTTTCGAATACCTCTCCTATGAACAAGTTATAGCGAAAATACCCTCTGCTGTCAATGAAATCGTCGTTGCTGTCCAGGTAAATTCGAATTCCGCTTTCGATGTAGATGTTACATTACAATGTGCAAGTGCAAGTTGCATTAACATGATTGGAGATGGAAATAAACAGACCCTTTATCAAAACGGAGGAAGGAATTTCTGGATACACAATACAGGACCACTAGGTTGTCTGCCGCGAGAACTTTCTATTTATAACCAGAAAAACCGCGAACTAGACGAGCATGGGTGCCTTAAGCCTCTCAATGAAGCTGCTAAGGAATTTAATAAACAATTGCTGGCACGAACCGAAGAGCTCAAAAAAGAATTGGAGGAAAGTAACATTGTGTATGTGGATATGTACTCCATCAAATATGAACTATTTGCCAATGCTGCTACTTACGGTGCGCTATATAGTTCAGAAAAATCGACTTGAGGTTTAAAATTGATATGGCTATTTATATTGTTTTGTGATGATAATGCAGGATTTGAGAACCCATTAATGGCATGTTGTGGGAATGGTGGCGAACCATACAACTATAATAGGAATATAACATGTGGGGCAAAAGGGCATACAGTATGTGAAGATGGATCAAAGTATATAAATTGGGATGGTGTTCATTATACACAAGCTGCTAATTCAATTGTGGCTTCAAAAATACTTTCTACCACTTATTCCACTCCTCAAATCAAATTTAGTTTCTTTTGCAATCAGTGAATTTTACTTTGTTTATGTGGGAACTGCAGTTTGATCTTTGGCTATGGAATAAGCAGTTCATTTGTTCAAGTTTTAATTGGTGAAACGAAAAATAATTATTATTTAACTCAAGTGCAAATTTTGTCACTTTTTTATTTCATAATTTAGTTCAGGATTAGTTTGGCAACTGAAGTTGGCATTTACAGGGCATCTGCCATATTATAACTAATTTAAGTAACAATTTATACTTTAATTTTTCATTAGGGGTCGAATTAGCCCACAAATTATTTATTAAAGCTAATGTCTATATATCTCATTTGAAAAAATTTATGTCTATATATCTCATTTTGGATTGATTTGATCCGGAACGCCAAGCTGATACGTCAAGTTTATACCCGAGTTTAATTTTGAACCTAAAGGCCCATCAACACAAGAAGCTTGGCTTAGCCCCATTGAGGTCACTCCTAATCCTAGCATAACTAACCCAGCACTCCATATGCTCATTACCATCAACTCTAAGTAACAAAGTCAACGTAGCACGTAAAACTTATATTGAAACCGGATTTTGTAATACTTTGATCCCATATTCCCACTACATGACATGTGTCTCAATTTTTGGACATATGTCATGTATTGGAAGCATGTTATGCAAAATATTTGACTCTAATTACAAAATTTCATGTAACACATCTTTCCTTATTCTGTTAATATTCATTCGCTAATATTTAGCTACATCCGCAACCCAAAGCTAGCTACTCTGACCTCTCTTTGCTTGAAAATCTACCCACCCTAGACTTGATGATATCAAACCCTAGAATTTTAGTAGTTGGAAATAAAATATACTCTAGCATTTTATCAAATTAGTAATTATACTGCGTATGGAATTAGTATGTGTTAATTGATGATTGCCAATTAAAGCAGACAGAAAGTCAATGCCAGCTAATTTATTTGATTGAAGAAACTATTGATTCCGTATTCTATCACTTCGTAGTTCCGAGTCTCCATTACGTAAAGGATAAATAATTATGACTTTTTTTTAAGCTTGTACTAATATACTACTGCCTTCCTACATTTTATCAATACAATTATCATCTCCATATGTTTTGCTTTCATCCAACTACTACCTCCTTTTGTTAATATTCTTCACTTTTCCATCCAAATAACTAATAATATGATAAAATTACCATTTTTCTTCATGAATCCATTCATCATATTTTCATTATATAAACACAATTTCTTCACTTAAGTAAGTGGATTATATATTTTTTAGATGAAAACGATGAACTAAATGCTGCATAAAAAATTATTTTATTTATTATATTTTGTTATCATGAAAGTTCAGTACATGTGCTACCTTGCTCAGTGACTATAGTATATCAAGACAGTACATGTGCTATCTTGCTCAATGATTATAATATATCAAGACGTTTTGCATTTAAATGCAAATTCACAATTTTGTAACAAAAAATTCAAACGATCTTGTACCATTTTCTTACAGTAAGATAAAGTTGAGTTGAGATTCACCTAAATGGTTCATTCTCAACAACATTTCTCAATTTCAAGATGTAAATTATAGCGATAGATAGAGCTACAACATTACTTACACGGACGTAAAACATCGACAACATTTCAAGTACAAAGATTGTCAATCTTGTAAAGCCTCAATTTCTACGAGTTATGGTTTATGTTTTAGTACAAAACGTATCCGAACACTGATATTAATCTTTTAACAAGATTATGCAATATCAAATATTTTATATAAAAAACTAATTGATTAGTGCAAGAAAATGGTACCCAACCTTTTAATTTTTGTTATAAAAAAGTGCACTTACATTTATAATTTTATATACAAAACTTCTTGATATAATATAATCAGAGCAAGGTAGCACGTGTATTAATTTTCATGACTATTAACAAAATACAATAAAAAAATTTTTAACGTATTATTTAATTCATTATTTTTATCTAAAAATTACATAATGTAATTATTTAAATGAAGTAATAATATGCCCAGAAAATATGGTTAAATGAACAAATGAAAATAAAGGGTAATTATGTCATAATATTAATTATTTAGATGGAAAAGTGAATAATATTAGTCGAATGAGGTAGTAGTTGGATAAAGCAAAACTCAAAGAGGTGATAATTGTATTAAAAAATCTAAAGAGGTAGTAGTATATTGGTGCAAATATCATGAAGTTGATAGCTGATTTACCCAAACAAGAAAATGAATGGAATGGCACGGACAAAATTAATTAAGTGAATCCTGTAATATTCCACTAGTTCATCAATTACCAATGGCTACCTCTGTATTCTTCCCAAACTGGCTTTATCATCCACCTGCGGGGTAAGTATAGCATTTTTTCTCTATTTTCGAGAAATTTATTCTTGCTTTTTGCAGCCTCCTTTCATTCATTTTACAGCAAAAAGATCTATGAATTTGAACAAATTAAGGTGACATGTGTTTAATTATTGGTTAGCTCGGTTGGTAAAACAAGGATTTCAAGCCTCAAATCTAGTTTGGAAAAATTTGAATTGCACGACGGCGGATGGGACACCGAAAAATAGGAAAAATAGGAAAGGTACTTAAAAAGGCATGTTTATCATAAAAAATAAAAATAAATGGCATTATGAGAGATTTTAGTGTCATCTCCTTTGAAAAAATCATGGAACGAAACTTCATTATCTTATATGGGATTGAATCAATTATGCAAATTAAAAAATGTATGTATAGACGAAAACAAAAGTTGAATTAAGAAAATAAACTAAAATTAAAAGATAGAGAACAAAATTTTGTTTGATTCTCAAATGTATTTCGAGACTATATTATTGGTTTGATGAGCGCACTCACCTACTTTGAGAGATAACCAATTATAAAAAAGATTGAATTGAGAAACAAAATAGCTCCAATTATTTGATTATACAAATTCAAAGCATGCCATGGAATCAATCAAGTGAGAAAAGAAGTATGGAATTTGAGAATCAAATGAATGCCTAGCAAAACAGTTTTTCTTGGTCCCATTTGTTACTTTAATGAATGGATCACAATTTTAATTTTTAAATTACTAGCAAAAAGACTTTGATTCAGGACATTAGTATCTGTAAAGAAACATCTTTTAGGCATATACTTAGTTAATTTTCAGTGCTAATTTACATTAATCAAATTATAAAGCATTTTTTGGAAAAAATATTAAAACAAAGTAAAGAGATACAGAATTATGAAAATTTGTAAATATAAACAATTTCAATAGGGAAAACTGTTGATGCCTCTCATCTTTTTCAATTTTGCTAAAAGTTGTTTATGTATATTTCAAATTTACATATATAACTTTTATTAGTTATTTTCATTTTGAAAAATGCTCTAATTAACCGTAATTTATTACCTCCCTTTTTTTAGCAATTCATTTATTTAAAATATGAAAAATCAAAATAGTAATCAATTTTAAAATTTAATGATTCTTTTTTACTTTTCTTCATGTATACTTTTATTTATTTCATAATTATAAATGCACTATTTAAGTTGAAAAAGTAAACCATTATGGATAGATTGATATTTGCATATTCTTATTAATTGTTTTATTAAAAAGTATATAATGTACTCATCACTTATTTTTTCATACTTAAATAAAAAATTTCAATAATCCTTGATCAACTTTTTTTATCACGTCTGAATTTTGATGTAAGAGAAATCATAGGTGAAATAAATTACAAGCTTTCAACCACTTTAGGCATTCATATTCAACCATCTCATTGAAAAAGTTACATTCTTTCAAAGTGAAATATATATTATTTTTATATTTTTTCTAATAAGTGTACTGCACCAGTGGGAAAAAGTTTACATTACACTACTAAACTGAAATTTTCAAGTAACATGAACTAAAAGTTTAAAAATTATATGTATACCCGGTACACACCAATTGTAAGTACGTAGACTGTAGAATAAATTTTGTTGTATCCTATATTTTATTCAATTTTTAACTCTAATCTTCATGCCAAAATCTAAACAAATGAAAGGTCATTTAATACATTTTATTTGCCTGAATTATGTTTGAATGACCTATTGGCTATTGCATAATTTAACTTTTGAAAGTTGTTTTTGACCACTTGCATTTGACAGGATAATACTCCCTCCGTTTCTTTAGAAGTCCTATTTAACCAAAATATGAAAATCCAAATTCTGTTTCAAAATTTCATGATATTTTTTTATTTTTTTTTCATGTGTATTCTTATTTACTACCAAAATTCAAAGTAAAGTGTGGCGATTCAAATTAAGATATCTACATACTCTATCTAAAATCACAAAATAAAATAGAGGTGAAAACTAAGAGATCAAAGATTGTATCAAACTA
>CATIWQ010251531.1:0-12526 GCA_949673415.1 Euphorbia schlechtendalii | reverse complement strand
TATATATATTAGAATGAGAAAATAAAATAAATATATTAATCATAAATAAAATAAATAGTAAGTAACAAAATTATTTAAGAATATTATTAATAATATGTTAAAATTTGATTATTTATTATCATTAGGCCTTGTTTGGTTTATGATTTTTTCATGTTATGGTATGATTCTAACTTAAATCTACTTATTTGGTTGTATGATTATTTTCATAGTACGGTTCTCTCATGGTTCCAAGAACCATGAAAATAGATTAATAGATTTGGTGGTTCTCCATGGTTCTCCTTTAAATTAAACTAAATTTAAAAAAAATCATATTGTACCATACTATCTATCTAGAAATAAAATTTTAAAAGAAACATACAGTACCATATCATACTATATCATACCATACTTTAATAAATCACGGAGAACTATCATCCAAACAAAGCCTTAATAACGAATAATTTTGTTTGATAACAAATAAATAGACAAAATAATTAATTTACATAGTATTAAAAAACATACCCATTACAATATAATTGAGAAATATTACAATATAATAATTCATTATTAGGTTAATTTTTCTAATTCAATCTACGTTCATGTTGTCATTTTCACTATCCTCATCGACATGTTGGATATTGTTTTGGTTCATCTCCCAAATTTGTTGTACAATAGAATTCCACACTACTAACAATATAATTGAAAAATATTACAATATTATAATTCATGGTTAGGTTAATTTTTCTATTCAATCTCCGTACATGTCGTCATTTTCACTATCCTCATCGACATGTTGGATATTGCTTTGGTTCATCTCCTAAATTTGTTGTACAATAGAATTCTGCACTACTAACAATATAATTAAGAAATATTACAATATTATAATTCATAGTTGGGTTAATTTTTCTATTCAATCTTCGTTCATGTCGTCATTTTCACTATTCTCATCGACATATTAGATATTGTTTTTGTTCATCTCCCAAATTTGTTATACAATAGAATTCCGCACTACTAACTTAATTACTTTTTCATTTTGTAGTCTTTTTAATTAAACTACATTTGTCCCAAAATAATATTACAAAGTGTGGTTTTTGTTGTGGATACTAAAAAAGTTAAGGGTCCAACAAAATATCATAATAGAATTAATGAAACAAAAATATTATATTACAACTATAAGGTAATGTTGTTATTATTGATATAATAATTATTATTCAATTAAGTTTCAGAATAATAAGTTTCAGTTTAGTTTCAGTTCAGTTTCAGTTTTAGTTCAGTTTAGTTTCAGTATGTTCATTTTCAGTTGAAAAGAACAGAGCCTTAAACCTCTTATCAAAGTATGTGATAAATAATACAAGTTTCTCGTCAAACACAATATATAAAGTGAAGGGTGTTCTTCGTGAACAAGTCTAACTTCAGGATCTCTACTACTATTAAATGAGCTAATACTTTATCCGAGCTCAATAAACTGGACGATACTTAACATGATGGAAAGAGTATATTTTCTTAGTTACTACTACAGAATCGGATCAAGTCTACGCCTTTGCTAGAAAGCCAATTTTATTGTTTAGAGTCATCGGGTTCCATATCGGTTTGGAACACTGAGCTTATCAATTCCCGGATGGGAAGCTAAGATTAGGTAAAAATCTAGCGAATCGATATCATGAGATTTTATGAGGTCAAACACATTGGACCTTCAACTAGACCAAGTAAGAACTTAATAGACGGGGTCTATACCGAGAATAAAAGGAAGTCAAAACTAGATCAAACCTAGTATACCGAGGATAATAAATCAAGGCAAATCAATAAATCCGCAAAGGGAAAAAGCCACACTAGCCCATTGGGCTTGCAAGGGGATGCGAGGTTTCTCGCAAAGCTACTAGGTAGCCTCGTGAGAAAGCCCGTAACTCTACCTGGCTGCACTACGAGAAAGTTTGCAGCCTAACCCTATGAGCTTTAACGATGGGATGCAACGAAAGCTACAGCCCAAGGCATTATACTGTGGGCTTTCCGGTGGGTTTTAGCGCATCGCGCTACCACACGGGTTTGCGAGGTTTCTCACAAGCCTAGCGTGGGTAGTGTTGAACCCAAGTTAATAGTATTTCACAATACTTAAGATGTTTTGGAAATAAAAACTAACCAGGATAGTGAAATTAATTGAGTACTAAGTATACTCTTAAATAATGAAGTTTACTCGAGTTTGTTTAAGGGAAAACAACTCAGTTTACTAAGTAATTAATTAAGTTATGGCTTAGAGTAAGAAAAGCTTAGTTGAGCTGAGTATTACATAGTTTATAAGATATTTAATGAGTAGTACTAAGATAACTTTTTTGATATAAAAGTTGTGTACTTTTGACACAGAGAAATATTTGACACTTGTGCTACTAACGATTTCTGTGAGAAACAGAATACTCCTTTGATGCTTTTCAGGAGAAAAAGCGTTGAAATTAAAGAAGATATTCCAATGGTCCTCATAGATAAAAGGTGTCATTACAGAATGTTGGAGATTCCTCGCTAAAGTCCAAAACAAAAGGAATCCTCTGACATGCGACGTTTCTCAGTGTTTTCGCGCAACTCTGCAACGTCAGTAAGTTAATGAATGGCAGAATTTCACGTTGCAACTCATGCGCCTCTCTATCAGAAAGGATTGCTTGAAGAAAAATGAGTTTTTGACAACGAATTAATCTTGCTCTTAAACGATAGAAATCTATGTCTTTAAATGTCTTGGAATTTGTCTCTAACGGGAAAATTTGAAAGATTTAAAGAGAAGAGATATTGAAGAGTTGTCAAGACGAGAAGTTTGCAATGGCTAATTCCAAAACCTTCAACTATAAATAGAAGACTGGAGCAGATGTTCAAACTTGGTGAATCACCTCAAATTTCTTCTAAGAGTTGAAACTCTGTTTAATTACTCACTCCTAGCTTCAAGAAATTCCAAATCAAGCAATTAACAAACACTCATTTTCAAATATCTGTTTGTAATAGAGAGAGAATAGCACTCTAGATTTAACATTGTACATGATTCAACATTCTATAAGTTGAATTCCTCAGTTTGCAATTTCTTTAGAAATCTGAGTGACGGTTTGGGAAGGGTACTCAAATTGGGGATTAAGTGGTAGTTAGAAAGAAAAGTACTTTCTGTAATTGAGTCTGCCTGCTGTAAAGGCTTCTCCGCCTAAGGAGGGAACGAAATCACTAGTGGATTAAAGCTCGGAAAGGAATCTGGGGACTGGAGGTAGGTTAGGGGTTGAATTAGGATAAAATCTCAAGTGCTAAAGTTCTAACATTATTTGCCTTTATCACGTTCATGTCATTCATCATTCTATCTTTGATAGTCATTTTGCTTGAAAAACCAATCCGTGCTGAGTAAAGTACTTAGCAACGATTGAAGATAAACTGTGCCAGTTGAGTAGTTTATAGTTTTTAAACCCAGCTCAACACGCTATACTCACCATGTATCTAAAAACTGAATTTCGTAAATATTTTTATAAAATTCAAAAAGTAACCAAGAGCTATATTCACCCATCTTTATTGTTTAATTAAGTCGATAAGGACCAACAAGTAGCAAGCATGAGGCCGCAAGGTCTCATTAAAATTCTTGTGGGATAGGGTTTTCCCTAATTCTACATTGGAAAGATATAGTTTTTCTCCTCCTTTGCCTATAAAAAGAGCCCCTCAACTCCTTGTTTTCCTCACTTCAGTTCAGTGCATTCTTTTGAATTTTGACTCCTTTTGCGAATTAATTTGAGATCATCATGTAGTTTCTCTTGGAAATAATTTGCAAAAGAATTTTCTTGAGGGCCTATTCTATTTTAAGAATGGTCTTCGCAGTTATTGTCGGGTTGGTCTACTATTGATCTAGCAACCACTTGATAACTAACGAGTTCTTCCTTTCCAAAGAAGTGTTGACAGGTTGGGTTCGTGTGGATTATTTTCATAGAGGATGTCCTACACTTTGAGATTAGTGCTAACAAAGTTCTGTAGAATTACTCTAAGTGATATTCTACCACAACTAGAGAGCAAACATCAATTGATAATGCTCTAACTAAGATACTAAGTCTCTTTTATAAATGTTTATATACCTATTATATCCATGTCCAATTTAGCTAAGGTTTTATCAATGATGTCATGTTTAGGAGTTTTTTTTAGATTAATTTTAAATTTTGAAATTCTTTTGCATTTCACTACTTTGACTAGATTAACCAGCAATGGAATGTTAATACGAATATAAACTTTAAAATGATGTAAATATGTTCAATGTGGTTGATATTTATTAAAGCAGTATCAGTTCATTATGGCAAAAATAAATAGGTGCATTATTTGTAGGACATCTAATGAATCTCCTGGAAAAGGATGAATATCTCCGAATAAATTTCATTAAATACAGTTCTCATTAAGTCTAATATCTCATTCAGAACAAAACCACCTCACCCAAAACATTAAAAATAACAGATGCAAACCAGAACTAACAATTGCTCATCTATTATGCTAAATAAAAGAGCTTCCCAACCTAACAGAAGTTCTCCCCACAGATCTTTTTCTATAATTCCAACCGTTAATTCATCGTCTGGATTTCAGCTCCGGGTCCCTATGAGAACATTTCACAATAAATCAAACAAAAAACTACTCAAATACTTAATTTTTCGAGATTTGGTGTGATTTCTGAACCAAACCTTTGGATATGGTCAAGTATAAGGAGCCTCGGTCCTGGAGGGATTTTGACATCTCTAAGAGCACTGAAATGAATAAAATGCCGCATCAAGCCACGAGACTAATAGTTAGTCAGAAAATACAGAACAAAATTTAGAAAATAAATATGAAAACTTGCCTATCAGTGAGCAATGGCAAAGTGCCATCTGTCAAAAGGCCTCTCTTGAAATTCTTCTCGTAATTCTGCAGGCCAAGATTATATAGCATCGCTCTTGTTCTTGCATAATGCACGTCTTCAGCTGGCGGTTGAGAGAATTTTTGTCCTAACTGAATAATTAATTCGACATAAGTCTCTTTCAGACAAGGTGAGCAGAACATGAATTGGTCATCATATAATTTCTCATATCATGCTAAGATTTTATCATAGAAGAGACATGGAATTAAGCAAGAAAATTTGCACTGCTACAGAAAAAAAGCATAAAAATTTGGGACTTGAAGAAGCTTACCTGGAAAATCCCACCTTGAACAAGTGCAAAAAATAGTCCAGAAGTGACTGCATTCGCGGCCTGATTTGGCCCGCCCACACCACTTACCAGTGAAAACAAGGCTCCCGAACCGAAAGCTGCTACCATGCTGCAATACAAAATTGGTTATTTTCAGAGTTTCATGGTAAGAGCAAGATATGATTCAAAGAAAGTAAACTATAGTCCATACTTGATAATCAAACAATACAGTTAGGATCAATTTTTATAGATGACGCCTTGAAATGGTCAACTGGTAAAGGATTTTAAATAGAATTTAATGAATGAACATCGTATTATTCAAAACATATTTTAGAAACCTGATAGTTCCAAAAACTCATCTATTCAAATAGTGCCTTAAAGTTTGCTAAACGTCATCATATAATAATGCTAGCAAATACTTTAAACAATAAGAAAAAGGAGTGCATCTGATAGAAACTCGAAATGGTCAAATACAACATAAATAGGAGCAATGGAATTTATATTGATAAAGTAACTAAATTCTATGTGGATTTAACTGAATAGTGAAGGATAACTGAAGAGCAACATGAACTAATACAAACCTCAATCTCCACAGGGAGAATAAACTTAACTTTTTACTTCCTAGTAGAGCGTTTGCTAAAGACAGACAGACAATACCTCGCCTTTCCTAAATTCAGTCACCCTAAATACTAACGCTTAGGGATGGCTAGTTTGGTATTGCTTTTCAAACTACTGTCCCAATAAATTGATCTCTCAAACTTTTAATAGAACTACATATTTTGGCTTTGAACAACATGTTCTGGTCCTTCATATTCATACTAATTAATTAGGAACCGTCAGACTTGTTTTTTCCAAAATCAACTTTATTGCTTATAGGTAAAGCTTGAAAATGGAGCTTTTCTAAAAAGCAACTTGGGAAAGCACAACCAAACTAGCCTTAATCCAAACCCATGCATTCACTAGAAATGTACCCTTGCCCTTACAACCCGAACCATTTCTATGCAATTTTTGTTATTAGTCCAGGATATTCAATATCAGCATCTTGGCCATGATAGAAAACCAATAAAAAAACAATTATTGTAAAGATTGATTAACTCATTTATGCTGCCACATTGCCATATATAACATCACATCCTAACGTGTAGAAAAAAGTAAAAAAAACCAAAGAGGTTGTTACACATCCTCTTTGCTCAAGAAAAATACAATTTGTTGCATGCTATCAATTTCTACTCCCTACCTACAATAGCTAGGACAAAAAAATAATAAAAACAAAATAATTATTAAAATAGGAAGGTATAATTGAAAAGGAGAAAATCAGAAAAAAAATCTAAGTACGAGAAACTGACCTGGATTGAACATCTTCCTTGCCTCTCAATCTTTTCATGACACAGGATATGCCTGCGTTAACACCTGTCATGACAGCAAAGTTCCGAGCTTGTACCAAAGGACCTCCAGATAGAGCCTGTTGGAAGATTGAACAATCAAATTCCTTGCACAAGCAAATTGAACTAAAGTTTTTGTGAAAGTGAGTTTCAATTTTAGAATAAACCTATCAATAAGGGAGACCAATATAGTCACATGAGAAATCAATAAAGCAATGAAGCTAAAGGTCATATTTAGCTAATGGAATGAAATATAGAACGAACTAGGTATTCAATGGAATTTAGTAGGGGAGGGATGAAAGGATTGCAATACTTAATTATCCATTCATTCTTCACCCCATTCCAACGTTTGGTTCAATATTCAAAAGAAGATAAACAAAGAGAGAAATACATGAATATATATGGAAGAAAATGATAAAAATAAAGCATAATGAGAAAAGGAAAAAATTTGTAGACTTGGGAGAGAAATGAGTAAAAGAAAATTTAATAGTATAAAATACCATGTCTAAGAGTGAAATATGGAATAGCTATTCTTTAGTTTTTCTACGTTTACATAGAATAGTTATTCCTTAGTTTTTTTTGAGAAATTAGGACATCTATATTCTATCCATTAACTAACATAAAACCAAACATTGAGAATAGCTATTTCACATAATGACCATTCCTGTTCCCCTCTATTCCAGAAATTAAACAAGGGGATAGTGCAACTGACACTATTGTATTTGAAACTACAACAAAACAGCATGAGCCAAAGTTCGGCAATTGATCTATACAATGACACTTCATTTAGTTAAATTAATAAGTCTCAAAATTTCCAATCAAAGTCATCCAAGAGATGGAACCCCTGTGTTTGGGAAAACTAACATGAACAGATTTTCAAGGAATTCAATTTTCGCAAACATATTTGTGGAAAGGAAGATATTCATTAAGCTTTCACCCAAAATAATCTAAGTAGATAAAATTAAAAATCATACGAAAATTCGTTTGTTTCAAGTGATTTGTTCTAAATGGAACCAACAAGAAAATATCAGCAACAAATATCCCGACAGATAGAAGAAACAATGTTTCTATTATAAGTTAAGTCTCAATTGCGCACAAATAAAATAGAATTGAACAAAAAAGAGATAGGGTTTTAGGAACCAAAACCTGAGCTTGCTTGAAAGAGGCCATAGCCTGAGGGTTTAAGGCAGCCTCCGGAGGAGGAGTCGGAAGAGAAGAGGAGACGTCGTGGGTGAGGGTTCCCATGAAGGCACCGATAGCAGCGCCTTGAGCGGCGGAGGTAGCAGTGACGACGGCGGCTTCAACGGCCAAGGACTGTTTGGAGAGCCAAGTCTTGAAACCATGTTCCAAGTCCTTGAATTTGAGCTGCAACTGCTCAATTGGATTCTGAGGAGGCATGAATTTCGCCACCACAACACCATGTTTGCCTTGCTCCATGATTTTTTCTTTGCCGCTGCTGAAATTGGGATTGGATTGAAGGATGGGATAATAGCAAAATGGCCGAACAGACTGCTTTGATTTTGTCTTTTTTTGAAGGTTTAGCCCTTGTATTTTAGGATTATTTACGTTTTCCTCCCCAACTCTAACTACAGCCTAATAATTGATACTAGGGTTTTCTTATTTAGAGATTTCTAGTTGGGAAATTTCCAATTCTCCGTTGTTTTTCTCCATTTTAAAGAAAATACGGATAAAAATGAAGTATGTTTCAAAACAATGTCATCACCAAGAACTAGACTAAAATAATATAAGCAAAAAGATGAACTAAAAGTTTTTAGTTGTCAATAAGCAATTCAAAATAAGAGGTTAATTTATTCATATATTTTTTATTTTATTTTGCATCCATCTCATAGTCTTTTAATATATTTTTGTTTTTCTAATTTTTATTTGTTTTTCTAATAAGTTGTCTAATATATGTCTCATGGATGAATTTCAGTTCTATAGATTCTATATATATTGTTTTATTTGCTTATTTTAGATTGTTGATGGATTCTCTGCAAAACTGCAAATTAGTTGAATTTGAGAATCATGAGCGGAAAATTACCCATCCATTAATCAAATTGCACGATTGAGAACGATAAGTGCATTTTGTCCAGTTCTCTTTCTTAGAAGAATAAAATTGATGGTATCATCACCGGCCCCTCAATCATCAATTAATCATATCATCTAGTCTTAGCACAAATGCAACAAGACTCCTCATGTCACTAGAAATTACAAAGGTTCTAATTTGTCTCATGAATTTAGCAAAACTGCATCAGTTTACCCCATGAAGGTCATGTGTCAACTCTTAGTTGGAGAGTGAAAAAAAAGAAAAATGACATCTTTGAAAAGTCAAACCAACTGAATTTGACATGTGACATTGAGGGAATAAATTTGTGCATTTTTACCAAGTTGAAGAGGTTAATTGAAATTTTTGTACATCATTCGACAAAAGTTAACAAGTAAAGGGGTCTTGATGTATTTAATTTATTGTTTAATTTGACATGATTTGATTTTAACAACAATTATTATGAATATCTCAAATCTCCAAGACCTCTAACAAAGAGTGTAGGAGAGTTTCTTATTTGGAAAAGTAAATCAGAAATTTGTTAATTCATTGATTTCTAATGTGATGTCGTACTCATCGTTCGATCAATTTAATTGTCAATAATTTTGAAGGACTTGTTGGTGAATATAGTAGCATTTAGAGGTGTATGAAAAATCTAATATGTGTCTAAAAAATGATTTTTACATATACCAATTGGGTGTACCTCAATAGGTACACCTCTTATACTAAAATGATTTTTTACAGACATCTAATAGATTTCTAATGAAATCATTGAGTTTTAGTATAATATCTATGTTATTGTTAAATAGATGTAGTTGTTAATCATAAAGTTAAGTGAAGCCCTCTAAGGTATCACAAAAATATAAGGCATTATGAAAATAATTAAATTATAGGCCAAATACATAGTTAGCCCCCCCAAGTTGGTAGAAAAAGATAAGTGCCACCCTAACCTTTTCATTGTACAACTTAGCACCCTCATGTTGGAAAAAACGTACAACATAACCCCCAATTGCTGACGTGTCTGCTGATTTGGCATTTGTTGACTTACATATGCGCGTGAGTTGAACCTTTGACCAAAAAAATTAAAAAAAACGAAAAATAAATGTTAACCGTAAAAAATCCACTAATATCCAAGCTTAAATAGGCATAAACCCTTATTTAATTCATTTGTAAAACAACAACAAATTCAAAGCCCCACTTCTGTTCTTATTCTCTTCCCCAGGTAAGAAATTTCTCTGGTTGTTCTTCAGTTTCTTTCTTCTTCGCCTGAAAGCAATTTCCCCTCGAGATGGAACCAGTAGCAATCGAGACTCCAAAATGTATGTGTGGTGAATTTGCAATTCTGCGAGTTTCAAGGAGTTGTGCAAACCCAGGAAGAAGGTTTTTTGGCTGCAAAAACTATGGGGTGAGTAACTTAGTCCCTTGGTTGCAGAATTTTGTGGGTTTATATGAGCGATTCTATAAAACTCATTGCTCTTTCTCTCTGTACAAACAAAGTCGAGATAATAAATTGTGGATTCTTCGCGTGGCATGATCAGTGTATTGAGGAGCAGCGTAGAGAATCAATTGACAAGTGTTTGAAGAAATTAAGCGAAGGAGGTGACATAGTGGAAGGGAATGGATGAAAAAAGATGATATGGGGATTCATATTGGGGTTTTGTTCTGCAATCATACTCTGTTTTGTTATAATTGCAGCAATCTGATGTTGGTTATAATTAGTCAGTTTAGGTTTAGGTTTGGGTTACGTAATATGACATTTGTTGAATGAAATGAAGTGCTGAAATCAATTTGTTGTAGTTGAGTAGTGGTTATGTAATGTGACATTGTTTGTATGAATTGAAGTGCTGAAATCAATGGAATTAATGGCATTAGTATTATAACTAAAATTGTGCAAAATGACATTAAAATGGTACTAAGTAACACTAAACATTCCAATTTGTTACACATTGTCCTAGCATAATTGCAAGTTGTTGTCTTAAATTACTAAGTAACATCAATTTGTTCGAAAGATAGACCAACCAAACATACATTGTCTTAAATGACTAATGATAAAAAATACTAGCAGTAGCACATCTACTACCAATATCACAAATATTTTAAAGAAAATCAGACTTTCCATAATGGTGTTGGTTTAGAGCCAGTAGCTGCCTTACTCCTTGTCATCTTGGCTATTGGTTGAGAGGTTGAAACAAGTGCAGCAACCTTACTCCTTGTCATCTTGCCTACTGGTTGAGAGGTTGACACAACACCAATAGCAGCTTCCTTTTTCTTAACTGCTAAAATTTTTTCTACGGCTACTTTGTTAGCTGCAGCCCTGCTTCTTTGTTTTGTAGTAGGTTGAGTAGACTGTGCTTGGGTTTCTTTGTGTTGAGCTGCACCAACTCTTATGCTTGCAAATTTTTTTGCTCCCATATGCACCAAATCTACTTGAGTCACTGCTTGCTTGCCTTTCCACTTAGGTTTTTTTGGATGGTATCCAAGATCACCAGTCACCACAGTTGAGAACTTTACTTGGCTTGCACCAGTTGATATAAACCTATTGTCTTGTGGGTTTCCATTCTACAATATAGAAGCCATTACACAATAACTATAAATAAAACAAATTATATGCAAGTACAAATACAAATACAACTAATTATCTGCATACAAGTCCAACCTGTTTTCTCATAAACAAAAACACCATACCCACTTGTAGCATTTTTTTGCATCAACTGCCTTTTCGAAATGACAGACTACAAATACGCAATGCATTTATTCAGTAGCAGAACCTCAACCACACCATTAAATAGAAAATTCATTTATTCAGTAGCAGAACTTTAACCACACCATTAAATAGAAAATGCATTTATTCACCTAAACCAATAAACCATACTTAGTAGCAGTTAACCAAACTGAATTCACATACCTCTGATCCAACCACACTTGTTGATTTTCTCTTACTTTTTGAAACCCTTGCTCTAGTAGCAGTGGCTCCCCCACTTTCATTGGCTCCCACATCAGCAGTGGCTCCCCCTACAGCAGTGGCTCCCCCAGTTGTATTCTACACATTAAACATTATATATTCAACACCATATACATTTATATTGGCTAACATTAAACAACTAATAATACCTGAGCTGATTCATCTTCATTTCTCTTGGGACATCCCTTTTTGTTAGGATTTTCCCCTTGCAGTAAGAGCAAGTGACTTGTGATAAGTGTATAATTACACTTATTATCACATTAATTTTATACAATAAACACAATAGTTTTAGTCATTTTTATGCTTCATATAAAAGATTTCACGTGGTATGTAGTTGTTTTTTATGCAAATGCAGATACTAGGTAAATCTTGGGAGTAAAATGAGCTAAAGTGGAATTCTATGAAAAAAGAGTGAAAAAGGTGCAAAAAGATGCGTGGAGCTTAAAGATTTGGCTTAGGATCGAAGCTGTCAAAGATCGGTGAAGTTACAAGAAGAATTCTGAGTAAAACTCAATTCATGATCGCGACAATCATTCACTGTCGTGACTTGTTTACTTCAAAAATAGAAGATTGCCAATAAAAGATTCACGGTCACGACATGGATGGTTTTCTGGTATTATCTTTTTAACTAACAACCGCCAGATAAGCATGATCAACCGCCATCAACTACCAATGAACAAACACCTATCAGGAGTCAACCAATTATGAAAAGGTGCTTATCCATTGTGGATTATATCAAAGCTTCTCAACCAATCACAATGAAGAGTTGCAAACTTTCACCAATGGACACAACCCTTCGTTTGGATAGACGCAACTCTTCAAACTCTATAAATAGGGTTCCAATCCTCTTCAATTTTGTGTAGCACCACCAGAGAGGAAAATATTAGAGTGCAATTAGAGAGAGATATAGTGTGTATAAGATAGAGAGTTCGCTACGTTCTTAAGTGTTAGCGAGAAAATGTTTAAGTGATTCGAATCCTTGTTTCGATCACTAGATTTCTCTATATTC
>CATIWQ010251528.1:0-38531 GCA_949673415.1 Euphorbia schlechtendalii | reverse complement strand
TCATCCTTTATTGATCAATTTCAAAGTATTATGGCTATAGTTTCCTAACACTTTAAGCACACTCAATACTTATAGGACTTATTCGAGATTTGCATATAAAACTCATAGTAAGAATACCATTAGATATTACTCCACTTAAACTTACTGGAAGCATTAAACTAAAACTATATAACTTATACTAATTCATGTTGCATCGAAATATATATCAAAACTTACTTAGAATGTTGCTCTCAAATGTTACTCACCACTCATCCTTGCCAAATTGATAAATATTGTGCACTAACATCAAACTTGTAAATACCTAACACTCACAATAACCTTGGACAAATGTTAGTAAAGTATTAGAAATGACAATGTATAATTAACAAAAATATCATGAAAAATTTTCAAATTCTTCGATTTTTTTATTTTATTCAATTTTTTTGGATTTTATGGGATTTTTACAAA
This sequence comes from Euphorbia schlechtendalii, assembly GCA_949673415.1. Classification (NCBI taxonomy): domain Eukaryota; kingdom Viridiplantae; phylum Streptophyta; class Magnoliopsida; order Malpighiales; family Euphorbiaceae; genus Euphorbia; species Euphorbia schlechtendalii. Next base: position 38,084 of record CATIWQ010251528.1, on the reverse strand, counting down.
GGTCCCCCCACACTAAAGAACACAATGTCCTCATTGTGAGACATTATAAAAATCAAAATTAAGAACTAAAACTAGTCTAAAAATGATTAAAAAAGATAAAGTTAAGAAAAGAATAAACCCATTCTATTACGAAGGAAAATTTGGTAGACTAGGAGTGAATTGACAATTTTTTCTCCTAAAGAATGAAAGTAATTTTCGAAGCATCGATTAATTACTTTTCTTTAGAATTTTCATGTCCTTCTTCATAACTCCAAGTTCTATTTGGCAATTATCCAACTTTAGTTACATTCTAGCCTTCCAATCTTCTTGAGCTTCTTCGTCCTCTTCATCATCTTCTTCTATTTCAGTCATCAAGACTTTTCCTTTGCGATGGCTTACGGATGGATCAGATGGTTCGATGGAAGAATCTTCTTGAGTCAAGTTGAGTTTCTTGGTGCGGTTGGAATAAGAGTAGAAGGAATATACACCATCGTTTTCTTGTAGAAGTCCAGTGTTCTTCAAATAAGTCCCGTCCATGTAGCAAAAATATTCACCTAGCTGTTGAACATAGGGGAGTTCAGCTCTTGCACCCAAGATTATGGCGGTGATAATTTTGGCCGCTCAAATTTTACTTCTCATGCTTGTCGAGTTCTTCTTTATCATATCCCATATGATATCCACAATTTTTGCTTTTTATTTCATTATAGCGCATGAAAGAATAAACAAGTCTTTCTTTCGAACCTTTGTATTCTCCACTCGATAAAATACCGAAGTGGAAAGGTATTTGTGGAGAAGAAGAATGCATTCATCCTTAATGAGTTTGTTAGCTGAAGTGGTTTGAAAAGGAGAATGGGGCAGCTATTTATAGGGAGAAGGGAGCTAAAAGCTACCCTATTTTACAATATATCCCACATGCGGGTCACCAGCTTGGATCCCTAGGATCCACGGATTGGCCCATCCATAGCTCGCATACGTGGGTTATTTTGGAACCGTTCAAGGCAAGCCCTTGCATCCTTGCCTTTCCTCGCACGCTGGGCCTTATAGGCTATCCAACAAGCCTAGCTTGTAGGTTGCTAGCGAGCCTGATGCCCGGTAGCACATGTTGGCCTAGTGCTAGCGAATGCTAGTGGCCCACGAGTAAATTTTGCTCTTGGGGCATCCACGTAAGCCCCACCCATGAACAAGCCCTGTTCGTGGAGCCCACTCACAAAGGGAAAAGTGATAAACACATAGCACGTAGCATGCATGCAATATATATTCTTCCGACCATATATGCCTCCCGTGGCATAAAGGACTTGACTAATAAATCTATGCTTGAATAATCTTCACACCACGAGGATGTCAAGGACCAAACCTGCATGATGCACATAGAGTTGTTTTGGTATACCTAAGGGAAGTTACTACAATGATGTTATATGAGTTCGATCACAAGGGTTGTTGATGTAGAAGGTTTTTGTTGCACTATGATACAATCGAAGTCTCTCCTCAAATAGGTGTGAATGAGGGAGGTACATGCCATATGGCAATAAGTGATCCACACACCAGGTGTCCTCGATCCCCAGAAGGTTACAAGTGATACTTTCGTGGCTTCACGGTGAAAATAGGGCACCCTAACCTTAAGGCTAATCCATCTAATACGTATGCTTTGGTTAAAATATTTTAAAGGTGGAAAAAACTCATTTAACTACTTTCAATACTCATCAAAGTCTTTTAAACTTTTAAGTTTAAAACAGAAGAATGATCACCAGCAGAGTTGCCATTGTGAGCGGATGATGTTTTTGGATCCGTGCAGTCGTCGTGAGGCGCCAGCCCCGTAACATGGGGCGTGGGGGTTTTATGAAAAAACTAAACAAGAAAGAAAAGTTTTCTAAAGACTCTAGGCCTAAACCTCTCGCTTACATTGTTACAGATTCGGCACCCAGATCAGCTCTTCTAGGAAATTCGGTATAGCCTAGATTTGTTAAGCCTAAACAGCACCATAGTAAAGAGATTTGGGTCTGGATGAGTTGCCTACTTCAACGCTATTTGACTTTTAATTACATACAATCAACCACCTTTAAGATAATTCTATTTATTTTTAATCAATTTCGATTATGTTGGAGTTAATCACAAACATGCGGAAAGCAATAAACAAATAAAAGAAAATGATAAATAAAGTAAATAAGAGGCTTCTAACCTAAAGGGGGGTACGGTAAATAATCATAGAGTAATACACAAATGGTCCTAAATACAAATGATCTACTTATACATTTTATTTACAATTGCGATACTAGAAGGAAAGTAAAAACCTAACATACATCTAACCTAAACAACCTGCATCCACAAAGGTTAGCATGAGATATATCACGGCATCATCGCATAGTTAGTTAACCAAACAAGGTGTAATCAGTAGCATAAGTTAGATTATGGTGAATTGCATGCCATTAGATTTAAAAGTGGGGAATTGAGGTTCCCCGTGCAATTTCATTAGAAACTAATTGATTTTAGAGTCGATTTATCAAATTTTATTATTTTATATTTAAACCAGGCATAAATGTGGTTGGTTATCGGAGAAAAATATATTTCTAGGTGTGTGGGGCCTAAAACAGTAATAAAGAGTAGGAAAATAAATAAACTAGGTCAAAAATATAAAAATGACAGAAAATAAAGCACAAAATCACGCAAAGAGTCTCCAAAAGCTCAAAATCTTACCCCTCTAATGTGAATATGTAAGTTTTGTAGCCAGGAACACCGAAGAACGAGATCCTAAAGTCTTTTTTTTCCTTGATTTGGTTGGAAAAAATGCTAGAAAGTAGATTTTTGGTAAAGGGAACAAGAAACCTGAGAGTTAGATTTTTAGTTTCTAACTCGAAACCGAAAGGATAAGGGAGTTTTCGGAGAAAAAGAGTCGAAAAAAATCTGTAGAGATTTTCCTAATTTTTTCTCAAAAATTCCTTAGTTTCTCTCTCTAAATGTTTCCCAAAGAGGTAAAGTTCCAACCTATAAAATATCTACTTTTTGGACTTTTTTAGACTTATATAGTGGTTGGTAAAAATCATAAGTAAGTGAAGGATAAAGGGTATTTTAGAGAAAAGAACAATGAAAATAGGGTAAAAATGGCCTTAAAAAATGGAGTGGGTAACAAGCCGGTCGGGACTGGTCCATGTTGTACCGAATTAACATAAATAACTGAGCAGAGGGCGATGAATGTAGTTACTTCGTTCTTTTGAAAGTTCTTGAAATTCTTTTCCAAGTTCAATTTTTAGATGTGTGCTAAGTGATTCTATGCTGAGTGCTGATAAAAAAAACTACTCCCTCCATTTCAAAATAACTGTCGCTTTCAGATCGTAGAAAAATTTTAAAATAACTGTCGCTTTGGAATTCCAATACGCCTGTTTGCATATTTTTTCCATTTTACCCTTATTTAATGCACATTGAAAATGACAAAAGGGATAAAGTATCCAATCAACTTTCAAATTAACGAAAATCATAGGGGTAAATAAGTATTTTTATTGCTTTACTTAGTATGATCTTGGTAATGACAAACAACCTTAAAGTGACAGTTATTTTGAAATGGAGGGAGTATAAACTACTCAAGTTCGTTGACTTAGTTTATCTTCAATCTGTGTTGAGTACTTTACTTAGCTAGGATTGGTTTTTCAAGCTAAACTTATAAAATAGAGAGAATGATGGATGAACTGGACACTATAAAGATAAATAACAAAGGTAAGAATCATCAAAACTTGAGATTTTATCATAGTTTAGCTCCGAGCCTACCTCTAATCCCCATATTCCTTTTCGAGCTTTAATCCACTAATGTTTTTTTCCTTCCTTAGGTGGAGAAGCCTTTACAATGGGCATAAGCGATTACAGAAACTACCTTCCTTTCCAACTACCTCTCAATCCACAGTTTAGGTACCCTTCCTAAATTGACAACAAATTTGAATAAGAAATGTGAACTAATGATTTCAACTTATAAAACTCGATGAATACTTTTACAATGTTAAATCTAAGATTGATTCTCTCTATTACAAACTGATTGATCAATTTGTGTTTGCTTAGAATGCTTGTGATGGGATTTCTAAATGTTGGGAATAATTTGACAGTGTTTCAGCTCTGAAGAAATTCAAGGTGATTCACCAAGTTTAAATGTTTGCTTCAGTCTTCTATTTATACTTGAAGGTCTTGGAAGTAGCCGTTGCAAACTTTTCATCCTGACTTTATCTTCAATTTCTCTTCTCTTCATAGCTTTCAAATTTGTCCATTTGAAACAAATTCAATACCATTTAGAGACAAAGATTTCGAAACATTGAGGTGAGAGATTAATCTGTTAATCTTGATGCATTAAAAACTTATTTCTTCAAGAAATTTCATTCTGATAGAGAGGCACACGAGATGCAATGTGGAATCTTGTGATTTGTTTGATTGTTGATGTTGCACAGTTACGTAGAGACACTAAGAAATGACACATGTTAGTATATGCCTTTTTCCTTGGACTTTAGCAAGGAATCTCTAACATTTTGTATTGACACCTTTTCATTGTGAGGACCATATGAAAATCTTTAACTTTAGTGCTTTTTCTCTTGAAAAGCATCAAAGGTATATTTTGTCTCTCATAGACAACATTAAAGGCATATGTGTCATTTTATTCTCTATGTTAAAAGAACTCAGTTTTTAATAAATAAAAGCTACTCAACTTCGCTGAGTCCATATCTTATAAATTATGTAGTACTAAGATTTACACAACTTTACTTACTCTAACCCATAACATAATTAAAACTTAGTAAACTGAGTTGTTTTCTCTTAAACAAACTCAAGTAAACTTGCTTAATTAAGAGTCTACTTAGTACTCAATTAATTTCACTATCCTCGAAAGTTTGTTATTTCAAATACCTTTTAAGTACCTTGAAGTACTATTAACTTGGGTTCAATAGTTCAAACAGTCGAAACCGGTCCCAACCTACCAGGACCACCTCATTTGGGCAGGCTGGTACCAATCCCCCAAAGTGATCGACCCAGCAATTCGAGATTGACCTATCTAGGTAGGTCAATACCGGCCTGATTAGGACTTGTATCGATCTCGGTCAAGATTTATCTTAGCTTGCTTCAGTAGAACAGGATCGGCCCAGCAGGTCAGAACCAGCCTATCTGGGTAGGCCGGTACCGACCTGATTAGGGTCGATACCGATCTTAGTCTCAGTGTCGTTATCGATCCTAAGAGGATCGGCATTGGCCCGAACCGGTCCAAGCCGGTTAGACTAGGACGGGCGAGCTCTTTAATGTTTTTCCCAATTTTTTTGGTTTTTTTGACTTTTTTAATGATATTTTGGATTTTTTGTGATTTTTTGGATGTTTTTAGTTTGATTTTGAATAGTTTTAGCTTGGTTTTGGCTTCCAAAAAACCCAAGGATCTCCTCCAAACGTCTCGTAACCTCAAACGTATCACAAGAATAAAAGAGGTAAATGAAAATAATTCTCATCACCATTTTCATGAGAGGGACCAAGAATCTCGTACTCACAATGATTTTGAAGCTTCTCATCGCTTTTTATCTCTTATCATTGGACTAGTCCTTTGAAGAACTCTTCGTGATGCCTTTTAGAAACTGATTAAACTTCCCTTCTTTGATCAATTGGTATACCTTATCTATCTACAAGTAAACGAAAATCATCTAGGCGATGACCCTTAGCTTTGTGAAACTAATGGTATTTGCTCATGGCACGCCCCCAGTTGTGATTCGATTGTGACTCTTGGGTAACACAAGCTGTTTTGGTCATTGTTTTTTTGAATGGCCACCAAGATATCATTTAGTGGGGCGTTCAATGTTGTTTTGTCACCGTGTATCAGGGTGATGTAGTCTATGAAGCTATTGCCCCTCCCCCTTCTAGATCTATAGTCTTGAGACCTTTGACAGTTTCTAGAAAGTTGGTTGTATTCGGGCGATGGAGCTCATTGATTTCAATATGACCCTCAATAATTTTCATCATCTGTTGTAGGTCAGCTAAGTTTTTCTACACAATTTCAACATGTAGTCATTCATTATGTGTGCATGTAATTATTACCTCATTCGTTATGTTGAAGTTTACGTTTCGCACCTAGAGGTATGCTTTGTTGAAGCGCTATATATATGATTGCAATTATTTGTTGGATGTTTGCACCACATTTTGGAGTGTACGAGTGGTTGTTCATAGTGGTATGGAACCAATGAATTGGGTGTAGAATTTATGCCGAAGATCTTCCCAAGTATTAATTGGCTCAGTTGGTAACTGGTCGAACCACTTAGTGGCTGGCCCAACGAGAGTAGTTTGGAAATAACAGAATGTGTGAGCTTTACAGTTGTGGGTCATCTTGTTCTTGTAAGTTTTGATATGCATCTTAGGATCCGTGTCTCCACTATTATTGTCAAAGTGAGGGGTATCTACATATGGATTGAGTGGCTCATTTTGGAACCCAGTTGTAAATGAAGAGAAAGATGTCGTAATAATGTCTTGTGCAGCGGGGTGAAAAAACTATTGAGTCCTTCCTTGAACATCCTTACGAACTTCGGATCGTCCACATAGCTTTTCTCCTTGCACGGAGGCGAAGGTGAGTTGTGAAGGAGATAGAGGAGATCTGTTTCCAAGATACCACGAGTGGTAAATGCCGGGTGGTATATCCCCTCGTATCCGTATGGATTGCATCCATAAGTTATGTGGTGATGTGTAACTTTATGAGACGACGGGCGTTGTGTTAAGCCTATCAACTCCATCCATGATGCGATGGTTGACTCATCTCCAGTTATGTCGAGTCCTTGGGATGGTGTGTTGCTTCGAGAATTACCCCATCACAAAGTTAGTGGAAACATACGAGGTTATGGCACTTACCAAATGGAAGGTTGCTTTAGTAGATGGGTGTTTTGGTTTGTGGAAACTTTCCATGCTGGAGACATATGGTCCGTGTACCATGTGACCTACCATGACTATGTTGGTTTTGTCGTTGAGTAGGTCGAATAAATTCCACCTAAGATGGTTTTGATCTTTCGACATCATCTGATACTTCTATGCTACATTCTCAAAGAAGCTAACGTTGTCAAAGGTGGAAGGCAGAGTATTCAGGTCGGTTGAAGAGGTGGTGGTGATGAATCCCATGATGGACGATGCAGATATCATTGTTGTGAAAAAATCAACGGCCATCATTCCTTGGCTAGTATTGCTATCGGGGATTTTTTCATTCACCATTGAATAGTTTATTGTGTTTGCTCTTTGAACAAAAATCTTGCATAGAACAGGTAGGTTTTGTTCACGCTCACCGCACCATTGAAAGATTGGTCAAAGAGAGTGATCTTCATGCTCCAATCTTCAAAAAGAGTCTCCCCCTAATATCGTTAGATTGTAACTACAAGGCAGAATCGTATTAGAGGGACTAGGCATGCGACCAGCGTTGCCTCTCTAATGCTTAAGTTAGTGACTTTAAAGAGGAGGCAGATGATATTGAATTCGAAAGAATTGTGTACCTTTGCTATCTCTTTATATATAAGAGCCAGATTACTACTAATCAAAACAGAAGTGGGTGTCCGAATTAGAGAAAAGTTCCTCTATGGGATCAAACTTCTCCAATAGGCGATAGAATCCTAATTAGATTTATATCCTCTAAATAATTTAAACAGGAATATTGATGTGGCATGTTCGACGTGCAAGTCATGTTTATCTCACGCGGCCTTGTCCATGTGGTGCAGCCGAGTAGGCACACAAGGAATGGAGGTGTGTCCTCTAGTATATAATTATCAAATGATTGCAATTAACTAAGTAATAACAATAACAAAACCCCACAATCAGCTTATTAACAATAGCTAACCATTTCACTTTAACCAAACATATCACTAGTTTAGCAGCTATATAATAAAAACAAATATTCACACACAACAGAAATTACAAACAGTCATTGAATGTTTTTTTTTTTTTTTTTTTTTGTATAGTAATAATTATACAATTACTAATAAATAGGTAATAGGAGAAGTGTCTATTGAGACAAAGCGCTAGTGTTGTAGACAAGAAGTGCTCCTCCTGCCAGAATGCCAATTAATGTCACTGCCCAAATTGCCAATCCAGTCGTACCTGCATTTTGCAAAATAAATTAGTAATTACTAGTTATTAATGCTTTATTACTGTCAAAATAAAACTTAATTACTCTACTTACCCCCAGCATAAACTTCACCGCTTGGAGACCAGTCTTTGGTGTCGTAGATTGGGCTGCATGAAAGTTTTTTTCCAGTTAATAATTTTAAGCGTATATATGATAGGGAAACAAGATTATTTTTTAAAATATTTACAAATGTACATTCAAATTTAAACTATGCAAGTGTTATAGGTTTTATAGTCTTTTTTTAATTGCTAGTTTTATATTAAGTGATAGGTATTTTACAAATCGAAGGCTAAAAGTAAGTGACTTTTCTGTTTTCCCTTCAAACTATGTACTACTAACAAAAACAAAGTTTTTAATTTTTTTTTATCAAAAGTAATAACATAATATGATAATTAAGATTATAATAAATTTATTCATATATACTAACAACTAAACCTTATATATTAATAACTGCTTAATAATAGGGAGGAAACATAAATGAAAAGAAAATAACCTGTAGCCGTCCACGTTGGCACCATATTTGTCAACAAATTGGTAAACTCCCTTTCCCTGTATTAATCAATTAAGTCATTTTTGTAATCAACAATATTATAAACGAAAGGGGTAACTACAGCTCTGTTATTTTCAACTGAAACTGAACATACTGAAACTGAACTGAACGATACTGAATATACTGAAATTTATTATTCTGAAACTAAAAATACTGAAACTTAATTGAATAATAATTATTTATATCCATAATAACAGCATTACCTTTTAACTATATAATATTATACTTTTATTTCATTAATTTTATTATAATATTTTATTGGATCCTTAATTTTTTTAGTATTAACAAAAACCATACTTTGTAATATTATTTTGGGACAAATGTAGTTTAATTAAAAATACAAAATGAAAAAAAGTAATTAAGTTAGTAGTGAGGAATTCTAGTGTATAACAAATTTAGGAGATTGACCAAAGCAATAGCTAACATGTCAATGATGATAATAAAAATGACGACATAAGACGGAGATTGAATTAGAAAAATTAACGTAACCATGAATTATAATATTGTAATATTTCTCAATTATATTATTAGTAATGCGAATTCTATTGTACAACAAATTTGGGAAATGAACCAAAGCAATATCCAACATGTCGATGAGGATAGTGAAAATTACAACATGAACGTAGATTGAATTAGAAAAATTAACCTAACCGTAAATAATAATATTATAATATTTCTCAATTATATTGTAATAGGTATGCTTTTTAATAATTTATAAATTAATTATTTTATCTATTTATTTGTTAATAAACAAAGTTATTCGTTATTAACGATAATAAACAATCAAATTTTAACATATTATTAATCATATTCTTATATAATTTTTATTACTTGCTATTTATTTTATTATAATTATTTTAATAATATTTACAATAATATATAAACTGAAATTTAATTAAAATTGAACTGAAATTGAACTAAATGAGCTGTTGAATAAGTTGGAAAGAACATAGCCTCCATCTAAAACTAAGCAATTTGCAAATTTAAAATATGTTTAAAATCATAGATATATAAAAAAATATACAAATTAATTGTGAAGGTTAGAGGAGTGAAATAAAAGTATTACCTTGCCCTTCCTGCCAGAAGCATCAAGACCGTCCCTCAAGTCCATCCCACCGTTGATTCCTGCAGTATAATAAATTGTGATTTTAATTAAATATCAAGATCAGACTTAATTTGTAAAAAAAATTTACAAGATCCCCTGTATTCATTAATAATTGTGATCTTAGCTTGGATAATTGAGTTATGAGTGAGTGTATAATACAAAGTCACTTTTTAATATATTTTTAGTTCGGTTGTGAAATTTTAGCATCTCCAACACCCTTGAGCAAATTCGCAATTTTGAGATTTATAAATAAATAAATCTGTTACGGCATCAGACCCACCTATCAAATACAACATGCTAAGGACGACAGATTACTTGTCCAAGTATTCACTTAACATGCTAAGGTGGATTCAACTTTAACTAAACTTATTTTTATATGATTTTATAAATTTAAAGTACTTAATCATACACAACTGAACTTAACACAATAAATAATTAATATAAATGAAAAAGGGGGAAGGGAGAAGGGAGAAGGAGATACCATAGGGCTTGTCGGTCTTGATCTTCTTGCCCCCACTGGCTCTTACAGAGAAGGATCTGTTGGAAAGAGAAGGAAGACCTCTTGCTGTTGTTTTTCCAGTCGAAAACGGTGTCGGTTTCAGGCTCACTGATGCCATTACTAAACTTGCCATCTCTCTCTCTCTCTCTCGATCGATCGATTTTTATCTGCAATCTTCTTTTTCTTAATATTTTATATTGGTACTATGTAACAGTATTTATTCTTTTCATCTATTTTATCCATTCAAATATCGATCTAATCCTTCTTCGTACACGTGGACTTATTTCATTGGTTTCATGTCACGTCCTTCAGATTTCACATTTAATCGACTCAAATATATCCATCAACTTCTGTTTCTATTTCTATGATTGTCGTTTCCGATCCATATGTTGCTTTCAGACTCTGATTATGCAAACTGTATATCCATGATGTATTAACGCAGTTAACGTTCATATTTTATATGTTAATGCATCATTTATCATTTATCTTTAAACTTGTTAAAAGAAAATCAATCTTAATTTTTACATGTGTCAAATACTTTTTTAAATTTATAAAAACGTATCACCTTCTCAATATTATATCTTAGCTTCTAGTTGGTGAGTGTAAAAATCTGAATAATTATGTCTTTTCAAAATCATACCACCAAAAACTAACACGTGGTAACAATAGAGCAAATTGGTGTATTTTAAACAAGTTTGGCGGGTATATGTCACATTTGACGACTTTGAAAGGTAACATGTGATGACTTTGAACAAGTTTAGAGGGTGACAGATGCAGTAGGTCTAAGGATGTGAAAGTGCAAAACCGAGATCAAATCTATTTAAGCTCAGCTTGAAAATAAATATGTTTGAGCTCAGCTTGTCTTGAAACTTGTCGAGCTTGGAATATTTTAGCTCGGCTCGAATTCACGAACTTACAATCTTAGTTACACAATTAACTTATTGACTATTTTTTTTATCATTACATTTATTTGTCAAATTAAAAATCAACACATGTAAAATATATAATATATAACAAAAGGTTAAACTAATAAATTTGGTTAAACTTTTCTAGCAGTAATAGTATTGAATAGGGATTCATGATATACATTAAATGTTAAAAACATTTTTTTCTTAATTAAAAATATTTAAAACAGGAATATACATACTATCATATTTATAAGAAATTGTAAAATAATTAAATCACTAAACGAGTCTTCTCGCAAGTTTTCTAGCTAAACATAAGAAGCTCAACTTGACTCGTTAATATATCGAGCCAATCTGGAACTCGAGTTGAACTTTATAAAGCCGAGATTGAACTACTCATGAACCACTCAACTCATTTGCAACCCTAACGAGGCCTTCAAAATATAAAAAAAAACTACAAAAAAGGACTTTTGGGGACAAATAAATTTGTCCACAAAAGTAGGAAAAGTTGTCTCTTAAGCTTATGGGGACAATATTTTTGTCCTCTATAATCGTTACAAATACCCACATACCCGAAAGATTAGGGGATAGTGTTGAATCCAAGTTAATAGTACTTCATAGTATTCAAACATTTTGGAAATAACAAACTGACTAAGATAGTGAAATTAATTGAGTACTAAGTAGACTCTTGATTTATCATGTTTACTTTTGTTTAAATGAAAACAACTCAGTTTACCGGATGATTAATTAAATTATGACTTAGAGTAAGAAAAGTTGAGTCAGCCTAGTATTACATAATTTACAAAATATAGACTCAGCAAAACCGAGTTAGCTTTCATTTATTAAAGCTGAGTTCTTTCAACATTTAGAGAAATAAATGGCACAAATGCGTATAATGGTTTCTATGAGGAACGAAATGTTCCTTTGATGCTTTTCAAGAGAAAAGGCACTGAAATTAAAGAAGATATTCAAGTGGTCCTCGCAAATAAAAGGTGTCAGTAAAGAATATTGGAGAATCATCACTAAAGTCCAAGACAAAAGGAATCATCTCACATGCGCCGTTTCTTAGTGTCCCGCGCACATCTGCAACGTCAACAAGTCAACCATTCATAGAATTCCATGGTGCATCTCGCGCGCCTCTCTATCAGAACTGATATCTTGAAAGAAATGAGTTTTTTACGCATCAAGATTAACAGATTAATCTCGTGCCTCAATGTTCATAATTTCTGTCTCTTAACGTCTTGAATTTTGTTTCAAAAAGGCAAATTCAAAAGATATGAAGAGAAGAGAAATTGAAGAATAAGTCAAAACGAGAAATTCACAATGACTACTTCTAAGACCTTCAACTATAAATAGAAGACGGAAGCAAACATTCAAACTTGGTGAATCACCTCGAATTTCTTAAATAGCTGAAACTCTGTTAAATCATTCCCAACTTTCAGAAATTCAAAATCAAGCAAATAACAATTTTCCTATATGTTTACAATAGAGAGATATCACTTTCGATTTAACATTGTAAATTATTCAACATTTTATAAGTTGAACTACTCTGTTCGTAAATTTCTTTAGAAATCTGAGTGATAGTTTTGGAAGGGTACCTAAACTATATTTGAGTGGTAGTTAGAAAGGAAGGTATTTTCTATAATTGTGTCTGCCCGCTATAAAGGCTTCTCCGCCTAAGGAAGGAAGGAATCACTAATGGATTAAAGCTCGGAAAGGAATCTGAGGACTGGAGATAGGTTAGGGGCCGAACTGGGATAAAATCTCAGGTGTTAACTTTCTAACCATCATCACTTAGCTTTATCACATCTTTCTCATTCATCATTCTCTCTATTTTACAAGTGTTTCTTAAAAAATTATTGGTCCTTAAATAGCTTATAAACAACCGCAGAGGGGGGTGAATGTGTTTCTTGGTTATTTTTTAGATTTATAAAACTGTTTAAACCAAGTTAAGTTTTTAGATGCGTGCTAAGTGATGATGTCCTGAGCGGGTCTAAAAACTTATAAATTGCTTAGCTTCGCTGGACAATTTATCTTCAATTGCTTGCTGAGTACTCTACTCAGCACGGACTGGTTTTTTAAGCAAAATGATAAGTTCAGAAAGAATGATGAATGAGTTTGGGCGAGATAAAAGCTAAAGCGAATGTTTAGAACTTCAACACCTGGTTTTATCATGGTTCGATCCAGAGCCTACCTCCAGTCCCCTAATTCCTTCTCCAAGCTTAAATCCACTAGTGTTCGTTCCTTACTTAGGCAGAGCAGCCTTTACAACGGGTAGAAACTTTTTGTAATAAGTACATTTCTTTCTAACTAGCGCTCAACTCAGTTTGGGTACTCTTCCCAAACTGACACTCAGATTTGAATATAAATTTTGCAAACTGAATTCAACTTATAAACTGTTGAATCCTTACAATGTTAAATCTAAGAATGATTCTCTCTATTACAAATAGATTGATAGTGGATGTTTGCTAATTGCTTAAATTAGGAATTTCTTGAAGTTAGGAGTATTTGTGCAAAGTTTCAGCTCTTAAAGAAATTCAAGGTGACTCACCAACTTTGAACATCTACTTCAGTCTTTTATGTATACTTGAAGCTTTGCAAAGTAGCCATTACAAACTTTTCATCCTTACAGTTCTTCAATTTCTCTTCTCTTAATATCTTCCGAATCTTCCCATTGGAGGTTGATTCTAGTATGTTTAGAGATACAAGTTTGAACGTTGAGGTGCGATAAAATTCCATTGACAAAATATTGTTTATCTTCAAGAAAATCATTCTAGTAGAGAGGCTCACAAAATGCAACATGGAATCTTGAGATTAGTTGACATTACTGACACTTGCAGAGTCGTGCGGAGACATTGAGAAATGGCGCATGACAGAGAATTCCTTTTGCCTTGGAATTTAGTGAAAAATCTCTGACATTCCGTACTGACACCTTTTCTCATGTGAGGACCACTGGAAATCTTATTTAATTTCAATGCGTTTTATCATGAAAACTATCGAAACAATATTCAATTCTTACAGAAACTGTTAGCAGCATAAGTATCATTTAATTCTCTAAGTGTCAAACGATATAGCTTTTTTAATTAATAAGAGCTAACCTAACACAACTAAGTAGATATCTTTCTAAACTATGTAGTACTCAACTTTTCCTAGTCTAAGCCATAACTTAATAAATTACTTAGAAAACTGAGTTATTTTTCCTTAAACAGACTCAAATTAGCTTCATTAAATAAGAGTATACTTAGTACTCAATTAACTTCACTATCCTAGACAGTTTGCTATTTCTAAAATGTTTAAGTACTATAAAGTACTATTACCTTGAGTTCTACAATCTCCCCCATTTTGGAAAGATAGCAAACTAGGTAGTAGAAGAAGTTAATTGAATAAGATAGTTTAGAGATATCAGGAAAACCTGGAAAGTGACGTAAGACTCCCCTATGTTGAGTGACTTCCCTTAGTCAGCTTGAACTCCCCCATACTGAGAGAGTCTTCTTCAAGTAGCTCAGCTCCCCCATACTTAGAGAATTTTTCTTTACTTTGGGACTTTGTCTTACTTCAACTTTTCTTTAAGGTTAGTCTCTTGTATGAGTTCCTGCATCATATATTGAATACATAGCAGAAACATACATATAGTATAAAAATCCATAAAGTTAAGAAGATCTTAACTTGAGATAGGACTTGTAATTTTCATTAATAAAAAACTTAGTCAGTACATTATTTATATCCTAAACTAAGATTACAATGCTAAGAGATATTACAAATCTAACTACTAGGTACATGGCTTTTTATTTTCTATGCTTAAAAGAAGAGGATCTAGTCTTGTCTTGATTCGACTTTGATGGTTGCTGGTGTTGAGGTTGTTGATGCGAAGATGATGAAGGAGGATACTGAGGTCACCTAAGAGATCCCTTATTGAGATTTGCCGTTCTGAGAGCATCTTCAGCTACCTTCTCCACTTTTAATATCTGACCCTTCAAAATTTGTTTGAGGTAGGTATTAAAGGCATTAAGGGTCGCTTGTAAGTCCTCTTGCTGGCCAATTATCTTTGGGGTGTCTCCTGCTCCAACTGTTACTTGCCTTTGGAAGTTAAAAACTCCTGATTATAAAGCTCATTGAGAAAGAGATGGTGAAATCTGGAAAGGTGCACAATCTGATAAAAACCTTGACATGTGAACTATTGAAAGCATTAAAGCAGAGCTCTGAAATCTGCTTCCATATCAAGAATCTTGGGTCCAATGGATGATATACACAGAGTTGTATAATCAATGTCCTTAGTGTCCAATTCACCAGCCCTGACTAGAGTCCCAACATTCTTCTACAGATCTTCCACCTTTGACTTGATGACATTCAGCTTGGCATAAATAGTCATGCTAGTCTCTGGGTAAAGAGATTCTGTAGTTGGCAAGCTTGGAGTAGGCATCTCAGGAAAGATCTTCCCCATTGTAGTAATTAGAAATTTTTGAGAAGATGAGATCTTTGTATCTGTGTTCTTGTGAACTTCTCTAGTGATATTTTCTATCATGGAATAGAGAGAGAAGATTTTTAGCACAGGTTCCTTGTCCATCTTAGCTGAGATCTTCGTCAGCAGCTTCACCATTTGATCTTGTTTATTATCATGATTCAACAAGAACTTAGACTAAGTCTCCAACAACTTCGCGATGATGTGGCTGATGTCCTTGGTAGTTTCTACCTCTCTAAGCACATTATCTATCTTCCGGTCGGTGCTCCTCTTTATTTTGGCTTGCTCCTCACCAAGCTTATGGATTTGTATCACTTGAGTTTCCATGTTGGAACTCAAGGAACTCAGCTGCTTAATAGCAACATCCACACTACCCTTTATCTTTCCTACAACAGCATTAGCTAATGCAGTAGACGTGGGGATATATGAGATTACTACCCTAAGCTGGGCTACAGACTCCGATAGGTCGGTTAAGATCATAGCCATCTTATTAACCAAACTCTTGGTGCTCTCTTTTGCCAAGTGATTTTAAATAACAAACAAACTGCTCTGATTCATTTCAAACTCCTCGAAGTAGATAGATTCAGATGGCAAGCTTGTGTGCTCTTTAACCTCAAGTAATTTGGCCTTGGGTTTGGATGATAAGCCCGTCAATTCCTAAGCTAGTAGCAAATTGCTAACTGCTCCATCTAACTCAGTCTTATCTGAGCCAAGATAGATGCATCAACCAAGTCCTCTTGGACTGGCTCTCTACATGGTTTAGATACTTCACGGATTATAAAATTTACCTTAGTATTCTGACCACTTACTTTTCCTTGCTAAGCGGAGTTCTCAACATTAGGAACTTCCCTAACCAAAGGGGTTAGAGGGATATAGGATGGGTTTGAAGAAGGGGTAGGTTTAGAAGTTTGTACAATTACAAAATAGAAGGAATGGTTTTAGATTTGGTAGGAGAGGGAATAACAGTTGTATAGGTATTGGTTTGTGTTTAAGTTTGGAGAGGAGAAGAGACGGTGGTTTCAGTAGTATTAATTGGATATGGTGGAGGTGAGAAAGAATCTTAACTTTTAGTAGGGGAAGAAATATGAATAGAGGAATTATGGTTATTAACAAGAGAGGAAGGTATATTAATAGAGGAATTTATAGTTGAAGGAATGTCAATATCTACAGGAGTAGAAATTGTGAGAATGGAAGAATTTACAGGAGAATAGGTTTGAGGATTTATAGAAGAAATGGGGGTAGGGATTTCAAGAACCTCTTGGTTAGTTGATTGACCCAAGGATGGGCTAGCTTGAGGTTTCTCAAACTAAGTAGAGGTTTCCTCAGTTTGAGTAAAAGTGGTTGTGGGGATGTTGGGATTAGGAAGATCAGACTCTTCCTAATTGAGGGTAAGGGTATCTCCAACATCCTCCTCACTGCTCACCACTTGCACATTCTTCTACAAGGGACTTTTGGTGGTAGATGGCTTTCGTTGAATGCCTTTAACTTTGGCTAAAATGTCATTGACTTCAGTGGCAGCTCTAGGACTTAAAGTGTCCTCTTCCTTAGACCTCTTGACCTCACCCTGCTCCTTCGATTTTTCAAAAAGGATCATTTTGTGCTTCTTTTGGCGTAGGGTTTCCTTAGCCTCAATTGCATCCTCTTTTTCCTCCACCTACTGCTTAGTTTGCAACTTAGCCTTTGCTTCCCTCTGAATTTGGGTTTTGGCCTTCATTTACCTCCTCTAACTTTGGGGTTGAGCAGGGGCTCCCTCGGATTTTGGCTTTGCAGGGCTCTTCTTACGGGCATTAGAAGAGCCAGCCTTCATTTTAGGAGAAGAAGTGGTGGTGGTGACTTACTCTAATATACTGGAGATTGGTAGCTTATTAGAGTCTTCACTATCTCCAAAATCCACCATGAATCTTCTTCCTTTAGGATGTCCGTAGGTACTACTGTCGGTACACACTTAAGCTTTCGCTTTTGTTGTGCTTTGTTGTACCTAGTTAGTACCTGGTTATGGGATAGCCTGGTAAAGTGACTAAGTTCAAGATTTTTCTTCACTGATAGCATAGTGTCCCCAAACTACCCCAAAAATTGAGAGATATCCACCTTCATTGCCCTCATCAACTCAGTGATGAGGTAACCATAGCGATAGATGGTAGTAAGCTTTGTTAAGTGGCGAAGGATCACCACATGCCAATTGAGCTTCTTACCCTCTACCATATGGTAATCCACACACCTTTCGAAGTAGGTGCAATTGGATACTGCAATCTTTGGTAGCAGCATCTTCACCACCAGCTCGTGGCACACCCTCGCGATCCAGCTCATACCGCTTACTGCTATCTCCCCCAAAACATAGTTGGAGGGGAGCTCCCAATCTTCTGGGATGATAATGGCATCTTCATTGCCATTTTTTCTAAGCTGAGTGCCTCGGTGAGGTATATTCAGAATGCTCCCTATAAACCTTGAGCAAATTAGGGTAGATTTTCCCCCAAACTCCATCAATAGGACATCATTGAGCCCTTGGATTATGTAGAGGTTAGAGTAGAAAGCCCTAATAAGCCCAACAATGGCTGGGCCTTCCATCTGTTGAAAGGCGTTGAGGTGCTACTACTTTATGACCCTGTGTATGGTCCTATTTCTTAGCAGACACTCATAATCGACCTCATAAATGAGTCTAAACTCCAAATCATCAACCCAATCCACCTTTGTGAAAAGGGTTCCTTCTTCGGGAGTGAGTTTCTCCATTTTTCCTTCAGCATTGATAATAAGTTTCATCGAAGTTGTGGCACAGAGCCTAAAGGTGGTTCTTGTGATCACCATTTGAGAGATTGAGAGAATTTAAGAGAGTGGAAATGAGGGTTCGAAGGATTCTGAGTTGATTTGAATTCGCAAAGGCAAGTGAACTTCTCTCTTCAACTCTTCAGCTTTTATAGACACAACTTCTCTTAGGGGTACATGGCGCTTCTACAACTCAAGATGAGAATCAACTCTAAGATTAACACTTGATTAATTACCTCAATAAAATGGTGAGTTTTGAAGAAAACGATTCCACTTAAAATGAATATCTTTTTGAAAACATAGAATTTTATTTTAACCTCGAAACTATTCCTCACACCGTTACTTTAAATTATAGACGGTATTATCCATGTGTCTTCTCCTAGCTGAACTAAGGCTTAATCTTCAACACTTAGCCAAATTTATGAAATTTTCATTCTTTTTCATCTTCAACGTAGATTTGCCATTCCAATTAACTGCCTTAAAACACTGAATTGCTCCTTTGGCAACGGTTTGGTGAAGATATCAATGCATTATTCCTTTGAATGAACATACTCTAGCTTGACATCTCCCCTTAGAACATGATCTCCAATGAAGTGATGTCTGATGTTGACATGCTTCATCCTACCATGCTAAATTGGTTTCGTGGATTGGTCAATTGCACTCTTGTTATCACACATAACTTCGTGACACTTTGAATTTTTATCATAGTCTTCTAGTTACTTCTTAATCCATAGTTGTTGTGCTACGCAACTTCCTGCGGCCATGTACTCAGCTTCAGCTATACTCAGTGCAACAGAAGTTTGCTACGTGTTGTACCATAAGACCAAGAAATCTCCTAGGAAATGGCATCCTTGTGTGGTGCTTTTCCTATCCAGCTTATCTCTTCCATAATCAGCATATGTGAATCCTCTAGGAGTGAAATCTGAGCTATTGGGATACCATAGACCTGCTTCAATAAAAGCTTGCAAGTACCTGAGAATTCTCTTCACATTTGCCAAATGAGATCTTTAAGATCAACTTGATAATGAGCATAGTAGCACACAACATACTATATGTCTGGCATACTAGTTGTAAGATAAAGAAGACAACCAATAATTCCTCTGTAGAACTTGCTATCTATAGGTTTTCCAGATTCATCTTTACTTAAGATAGTATCAGTGGACATTGGCTTCGAATGCACCATGTCAAACTTCTTTGGTATACTTTGCTTAACTGATAAAGATTCCATCTTTAATCTTCTTGATTTGAAGACCAAGGAAAAAGTTGAGCCCTCCCATCATAGACATTTCAAACTCGCTTTTCATCTACTTATTGAATTCCTTACACAACTTCTCATTAGTTGCTACAAATATAATATCATTAATATATATTTAGACCAACAACACATCTTCTTTTCTTCACCTGATATACAGAGTTGTATCTGCCTTCCCTCTTTCATAGCTTTTGCTAATCAAGGAATTGGTCTGCCTCTAATACCATGCTCTTTGAGCATGCTTCAATCTGTAGAGAGCTTTCTTCAATTTGAAGACATGCTCAGGATTCTTCAGATCTTCAAAACTAGGAGGCTAGCGAACATATACTTCTTCTTGAATGAATCCATTCAAGAATGTGCTCTTGATATCCATTTGAAACAATTTGAAGTTCATATGAGATGTGAAAGCACACAGGATTCGAATTGCTTCAAGCCTAGCTACTAGAGCATAAGTCTCATCATAACTGATGCCTTCTTATTGATTGTAGCCTTACGCAACAAGCCTAGCTTTGTTCTTAATAATAGAGCCATAATCATCTAGCTTGTTCTTAAAAACCATTTTGTTCCAATAATTGATTTCCCTTTAAGCTTAGAAATTAGATCCCAAACATCATTGCACTTGAATTGATCCAGCTCCTCTTGCATTGCAATCATCCAATAATCATCTCCTTCTGCATCTTCAAACTTTTTAGGTTTGATCAATGAGATTAAGGCTGGATGACTCATCATCTTGCTGAGCTAACCTCGCATCATCCTTGGATTATGAACATCATCAATAATGTTATCTAATAGATGGTTGTGATGAGCTCTAATCTCCCTTAGTAGACTCGAATCAACTGTTGGAGGATCGACAATGGTTTGCTAAGGTGGAGGTTGATCTTTGCTATTGTTGAAGTTGATGGAAAGATCATCATCATCTTTGACTTCCTCAGCATTAGGTTCTTGTGCTGGGTTGGGCAGTATAGTGAGTGGCATGTTGAGTGGATTTGCTTGTTGGGTTACTCCTTCATCTTCATCAGATGGACTTCTATCTACATTGTTAGTTTCATAGAAATCTACATGCATAGACTCCTCTCATAGGCCAGTTCTTTTGATATATATTCTATATGCCCTGCTGTTAGTTGAGTATCTTAGAAAGATATCTTCATCAGACTTAGGATCAAACTTACCTAGTTATTCCTTGGTGTTAAGAATAAAGCACCTACAGCCAAATGATTTGAGATGACCAATCTTAGGCTTGCACCCTTGCCAAAGTTCATAGATTGTCTTCTCAAGAATTGGGCGAATTAAAACCTGATTCAAGATATAACAAGCTGTGTTAACAGCTTCTCCCCAAAAGTACTTTGGTAGATTATTATCACTTAGCATGGATCAAGCCATTTCAACATTGTTTCTATTCTTCCTTTCTACAACCCCATTTTGTTGAGGTGTATAAGGAGAAGAGAAGTTGTGGTCAATACCAAGCGTTGAACAAAATTCTTTGAAATGAAAGTTCTCGAATTCACATCCATGATCACTTATTCTACATATTTTAGATCATATTTCATTCATTATCCGATTACTGAGCTTGATAAAAGATTCATATGTATCGTCTTTGCTACTCAACAAGACTACCCAAGTGAATCTCGTGAAGTCATCCACAACCACTAATGAAAATCTCTAACCACCCAAGCTCATTGGCTGAATTGGGCTGAAAAGATCTAGGTGGAGGAGCTCCAATGGTCACTTAGTTACTACGTGATTAATTGACCTAAAAGATTCCTTAACCTACTTACCTTGTTAGCAAGCTGAGCACAGTTTATCCTTTTCAAAGCTGATGGTGGGTAAACCCACAACTAATTGCTTTTTGTCTAGTTTGGATAGAATGTTCATATTTATAGGACCCAACCTTCTGTGCCAAAGCCAAGAATTATCCTCCTTAGATACAAGACACACATTAGTGGAGCTAGGGGATAAATCAATTATATAAACATTATTGATTCTAAGAGAAAATAGAATAATAGAACCAGTCTTACTGTCAATAACTAAGCAACCTACTGAGTCATATGAAACCACCCTGCCTTTGTCACACAGTTAGGCTACACTAAGCAAGTTGAACTTGAGTCCTTTGACCAGAGAAACCTCTTCGATTGAAGGAGAGACACCAATAGTGCTACAACCTACAATCTTGCCTTTTTGGTTATCTCCAAAACTGACACTTCCATTCCTTTTATGCTTTAACGAGATGAACTGACTTTCATCTCCCATCACAACCCTTGAGCACCGCTATCTAAATACCAAATTCCAGTGTCATCAGCGAATCTAAGGCTCACCTGCAAAATAGTTACATTTTCTTAGGTACCCACACTTTTGAGCTGGGTCCTCCCTTGTTAGCAGTGCTTAAATTAGACCATTCGTACTCATCATAATAACCATTTTTATTCCTACAAAGAACTGTGGCATGCCTAGCTTTCCCACAAAAACCACACACCGTTTTTGTTTTGGGCTAGCTAGCTTTCCTCTTAAAATTACGAGTTTGGTTATTCTGTTGTTGACTATTGGCTATATGAGGATCCCATTTCTTCTTCAAAGTTGTTATCTCAGTGCTCAACTCATCTAATTTCTTAGTGAGCTTGACGATAACACAGTTTTGATACTCAGCTTTTTCTTGAAGAAAGCGGATATCAAGAGATAAGGAAGCACTAGTGTCTTTCTGATCATCACTTCTCCTCACTAGTTCTTTGATGTTCTTCATCGACTTGTTAGTCAATTTCGTGACATCAAATAGTGCTTTGGAAAACTCTTCAATTGATAAAGGGATTTCAAAATTTACCTCAACTTGAGGAGCTTTCCCTTTGTTGCGCTTAGCTTCAGAGTTAGTAGCGGATTGACTTCTACCTGAGGTAGAGGCTGAGCCTTCGCCTCTCTCATTTTCCAAGGCCATTAAGAAGAGGTTGGAAGAATCAATTGCTTCTTCATTAGATGATGAAGACTCCTTTGAATCGCTCCAAGTTGTAGCAAATGCCTCATTCTTCTTGGAAAACCTCTTCTTGAATCTGTCTTTCTTGGTCTTTGGACAGCTTGATTGGATATGGCCTTTTACTCCAAGCCAAAGCATTTGATGTCTTTGTTGTGCTCCTTCTTGGGTCCTTCCTCAGCTCCATGACGGTGCTGAGTGATCGCAAGGTTTTGACTCTATTTATTTTTATGGCTTATATTCGGTAACGGTGATAAAAACCTTGTTCCCCACCTTTCTACCGATAAGATAAAAGTAAAAAAATATGAACAGGTGTTGTCAATACCGCTTATCAAAATAAAAAATTGGTGACAACTGCAAGTATACAGTTTCGATGTAGTTTTAAAAGATATCGATCCCACAAGGAAGGAACCAATTTCAAAGACCAACAAGAGTAACAGGGTAAACGAAAATAGATAATTTTTATTGTTGTTGGGTTGGTTGGGATATGATGGTAAATAAATAGACAAATGTATAAATAGATTAGAGTAGAAGAATTCGGTATAGATTATCCCTACGAACAAGTATAGAAAAAAAAACATGCAAAATCATCAAAGATATTACGTACACTAGACAAATTTAACAGATTTGGTTCTAAACACTCAGATATTCAATTATTCACCACAGAGCAAAACATGAAATGACTAATCTAAATCTAGTGCAAATGAATTAAGACAATTATATATACCTGGATAACAATAGTACTATGCTTAGTACGGGTCGTTCTCACATAGCCATATTTAGCAAGTTACCATTCTAAAAATGTTGGCTCACTAAATAGCGTTATAATCACAGATTCAGTGATTATTCACAATCTTGTTAACCCCGAAATCAATCTTAAAGTTAACTTAAAAGCATATAACTTGATTAATATAAATGGCTCAATACGAAATACACAATATGACACATAGACATATCATAACATTCGAAATAGAAAGTATAAATAGAAAACAAAGCAAAGTTCTAAGGTATTCAAGTGAAAGTTAAAGTTGATCAAACCGTATCCACTATTTAATGTTAGTCATCAATTCCCGTAATTCCTACGTCTGCTTTGAATTCGGTCTCGACTCATACAGAAACTCTAATAGGATGCTATTCTTTGTGAATATTGAATAAACAAATATTGAAGAATGAAAACTTTTATTGATAAGTGCTTTGTAATTACACTTATACACCAATTGCTCAAATATGTAGAGAAATCTAGTGATCAAAATAAGATTCGAATCACTTATACATTTTCTCGCTAACTTAGAACGAAGCGAAATCTACACTATTTTCTCTCTAAAACTATGTTTGCACATATACCACACTACACACCATATACCATATGCCACACAACACTACAACACATGAAATTATGGAGTTTGGAGCCCTATTTATAGAGTATGAAAGGTTGTATCTGTTCAGACGAAGGGTCGTGTCCATTGGCAAAGAATTGCACCGCTTCATTATGATTGGTTGAATTGGTTTAATCTCATCTAAAATGGAAAGGCACCCTTTCATGAATGGTTAACTTCCAAAAGGTTTCTTTTCATGTGACAGTTGATGGTTGTTGATGATGGTTGATCATTCTTATCTAGCCTTTGAAAGAAGAGAAGAGTTGACCAAAAACTGTCAAGGTCATGACCGTGAATGTATGTCGCGACCGTGAATACTTGGTTGGAACCTTTCTGTTGTGAAGGTTAACAAATTGTGACCGCGATATATGTGTCTCGATAGTGACATGCCTTTTTCACATGATTCCTCTTTACGATTTCTACCGATCTTTGACATCTTCGATCCTTTGCCAATTCCTTAAGTTCCACGCATCCTTTTGCACATTTTTCACTTTTTTTGCATAGATTTACAAATTTAATCATTTTACTTCCAAGATTTACCTAGTACCTGCATTTGCATAAAAAACAACTACATACCATGTGAAATCTTTTATATGAAGTATAGAATGAAACAAAACCATATGTTTAATGATTGAAAATGTCATGATAATAAGTGCAATTATACACTTATCACACCCCAACACTTAACTTTTGCCTTGTCCTCAAGGTAAAAACAACAGAAGTGTATAAATTAGTATTCAAGTTCGTACCTCATTTGGCGAAAGACTATCGTACTGAGTACCGCATTCCCATGTTGCATAAAATTCAAGTAGAAGTTCAAAATTTTTTACAAATTAGTAATGTGCAATTTATATAGTCTAGTTGCATACATTTACTCTTAATGGAGAGTCAACTGAATTACGTTTTCATATAAGTGTTATATGCTTACTCGAATATTACCTTCTCTCAAGTATAGTATAAAGTATGAAGGATAAAAGTAGCACACTTTGGAAAGTTTGATCTCAAGGCATTTTTAGGTAACCTAGGATGCTAAAAACACTCTTAGTGGTTACATTTTTTTCTCTGTACCACTCTCCCCTTTTTTCGTGGTTGCATTTTATGCTCCATACCACTTTCTCTCATTTTTTTCTTTTAAGCATATGTTTTTTTAAAGTACTTTGTACTTTGCACCCATTTTTCGTGCTATGCTACTTTTCTTTTTTCACTCATTCAATGGTTGCAGTTTCTACTCCATACCATTCCTCACCTTTTGAATAACTCATTGGTTATCCTCTCTTTCTTTTGATTTTTTCTCTCTTAATACCCTCATCCTTTATTGATCAATTTCAAAGTATAATGGCTATAGTTTCCCAACACTTTAAACACACTCAATATTTATAGGATTTATTCAAGAATAGTATATAAAACTCATAGTAAGAACACTACTAGATATTACTCCACTTAAACTTATCGGTAGCATTAAACTAAAACTATATAACTTATAATAATTCATGTTGCATTGAAATATATATTGAAACTTACTTGGAATGTTGCTTTTGAATGTTACTCACAACTCATCCTTGCCAAATGCGAAATGTTGTGACAAAACGCTCACACTTACAATGTGTGGTCATACTTGAAAAATTATGTTCGAAATATGCACTAACATCAAACTTGAAATACCTAACAGTCAAAATAACCTTGGAACATATGTTAGTACAGTATAGGTATGGATAATGTATAAATAACACAAAATCAAGAAAAATTTTCAAATTCTTCGATTTTTTCATTTTATTTAATTTTTTAGATTTTCGGGATTTGTTTACAAACACCCCCCACACTAAACAACACAATGTCTTCATTGTGGAAGACTTTATCTTAAAGAAAAACATAAAAATGAAAAATACTGAACTAGTCAAAAAATTTGAAAAAGAGAAATAAAGAAAAGAGAAAACCTATTTCTTTGAGAAGGAGAATCCGGGGGACTAGGAATAAATTGATAGTTTTGTATTCTAAAGAAAGATAGTAATTTTCAAAGCATCGATTTATTACTTTTCTTTAGAATCTTCATATCCTTCTTCATTACTCTAAGTTCTCCTTGGCAAATTGTCTAATTTTTGTTTAATGCTCGCTTTCCAATCTTCCGAAGCTTCTTCTTCTTCTTCATCTTCTTCTTTAATCATTGGAGATTTTCCATGATGACGTCTACTAGTTGCATTAGATGGTCCAATTAAAGAATCTTCTTGAGTCGAGATTAGCTTCTTAGTGCGGTTGGAGTAGGAGTGGAAAGAATATACACCATCATTCTCTTGAAGAAGTTCGGTATTCTTTAAGTAAGTACCATCCATATAGAGAAAATACTCACCCGGTTGCTGGACATGGGGGGAGTTCAATTCTTGCACCCAAGATGATAGCGATGATAATTTCGGCCCCCCAATCTTGTTTCTCATACTTGTCGAATTCTTCTTCATCATGTCCCATATGATATCCATGAATTCCACTTTTTGTTTCATCAAAGCGCAAGAAAGAACAAACAAATCTTTCTTTTGGACTTTGGTGTTCTCTACTCGATAAAATACCGAAGTGGAAAGGTATTTGTGGATAAGAAGAGTGCACTCATCCTTATTTAGTTTATTTGGAGTATTTTTGGGGTAAAAGACTCTCTTACCCGTTAAATCTGCCCAAACTCTATTTGATTGAAAAGAATCCGTAATGGTTGATGATTTTTCGACTTCAAACCCAAACCAAGTATGCATCATATCCATCGTCACTGTATATTGATTACCTTGATTGCGGAATTTTATCACCCTTTTCCTTACATCTTCATAGTTGAATGTCACTAGACATTTGAGAATCCAATCTCGATTATGTGGAAATCGCATATCCACAAACTTTGTGAATCCAAGAGCTGAAAGATAAGCCTCCATCTCTCCACGGAGATTCAATGTTTCCAAGAAGACCATATCGAGGAATATCATCCCCGTGATATCTAATTTGCTAAGCTTTTGGTAGCTCTTGCCCTCTTCCCTTATCCTTAAAGGGAAAGGACAACCATACTCCTCTTGGTATGTTTGGCTTTCTCTCCTATTTGCAGATTTCTTCAAAGGCATCTTGATTGTATTGAAGTGGAAAGGTTTAAAGAAAAAAAAGGTTGAATGTTGAAGAGTGAAGAGGAAGAAATTTTAGAATTTTTCTAAGCTTTTGGAAGGTTTTGATGGCTAGGGTTAAACTTAGACCTGTTTATAGAGTTCTAAGAGGTCTCTAATTGGCCACAATAGTCAATATTGCCGTTATTGCTCAAAACTAGCCATTAATGGTAGTTGCGGAAATCTTTCATGTGCTGAATTGTGATCTGTAATGGTTATATTTTGCCTAGTATCACGATCGCGAAGGCTTGCCACGATCGTGACTTCCTTAATCACAGAAAAAGTAGGTTTTGAAACCCGATATTCACGAGCACGAGATGTATGTCACGGTCACGATCTTCTTTAACTCTTCAAATTCTTCAATTTTTAAACTTCGTACCTATGAGAACTTAGAAACACAAACACAAACAAACATTTTTAAATATAAAGGATAAATATTTACTATTTCATACCTTGAATGATCATGGTGATGATAGTAATTGAACATCAACGTCTTGTTGTTCAAATTTATTTTCGAGATAAGTTTTGCATTGTTAACCATTGGCTCAAAATATTTCTCCATTTTCAGCTTTCACTTCCAATGCTCCATTGTTAAACACTCAAATAACTTCATAGGGTTCCTTATAACGAGATTTAAGTTTTCCAGGGAACAAGCGAAGCCTGGAATTATATAATAGAACTCTATCTCCGATCTTAAACATATTTTCTCATAGTTTTACATCGTGCCATCGTTTTGTCTTCTCTTTGTACATCTTTGCATTTTCAAATGATGACAAACGTAGTTCTTCTAATGCATTAAAATCAAACTTTCTTCTTTCATTGACTTTGTGTAAATCCATATTCAAATTCTTCAAAGCCCATAAAGCCTTATGCTCTAATTCAGCTGGTAAATGACAAGCCTTTTCGTAAACCAACTTATAGGGTATCATAACAATAGGTGTCTTAAAAGCTATTCTGTAAGCCCATAATGCATCATTTAACTTAATAGACCAATCTTTCCTAGAATTTGAGACAGTCTTTTTGAGAATCCACTTAATTTCTCGATTAGAGATTTCTACTTGAGCACTAGTCCGAGGGTGATATGGAGTAGTAACTTTGTGATGTACTCCATACTTTTGCATCAAACTCTCAAAAGTCTTATTGATGAAATGTGAACCTCCATTACAAATTATGGTCCTAGGAACTCCAAATCTACTAAATAATTGCTTAAGAAACTTAGCAACTACTCCAGCATCATTCTTTCTATATGCGCTAGCTTCAACCCATTTAAAAACATAATCAACTGCAACTAGAATGTAATAATTAAAATTGGAGGTTGGAAATGGTCCCATGAAATCTATACCCCAAAATCAAAAAGTTCCACTTCTAAGATGTTTTTTAATGGCATCTCATCCCTTCGACTTATATTTCCTGTTCTCTGACAATTATCATAATTCTAAACAAAATCTTTAGCATCTTTGAATAACATTTGGCAATAAAACTTACTTTCTAGAACTTTAGCAGCGGTTTTTGCTGGTCCTAAATGTCTTCCATATATGCTATCATGGCAATGACTTAAAACTAAAGAAAAGTTAGTATCATCTATACATCTGCAAATAATAACGTCGGTACAAACCTTAAACAAGTAAGGGTCATCCACATAAATGTTCTAATATCCTTAAAAAATTTCTTCTTACCATTAGGATCTAAATTAAAGGCTAAAGTATGCATAACTAAGTAATTTGCAAAGTTGGCATACCATGGATTAACAGTATGTTTGAAAAACATAAGATTTTCATCTAGAAAGAATTCATTAAGATCACCAGTTTCACCTATAGGTCCCTTATCATCTTATAGATGAGATAAGTGATCAGCTACAGTATTCTTACTTCCCTTTTTGTCCCTTATTTCTAAGACAAATTCTTGTAAAAGAAGGATCCACCTAATTAATCTTGGTTTGGCATCTTTCTTTGCAAACAAATATCTTAAAGTAGCATTTTTTGTATAAACTATTACTTTAGATCCAATCAAATATGATCTAAACTTTTCACATGCATATACGACTGCTAACATCTCTTTTTCCGTAGTTGTGTAATTGAATGGTGTAGAAGACACACCTTCACTCACATAATGTATTGCATGCAAATTTTTTTCTAATCTTTTACCTAATACACAACCAACAGCAACATCACTAGCATCACACATCAATTCAAATGGCAAAGACCTATTTGGTTTAACAATTATGAGTGTTGAAATTAGTGCTTGTTTTAAAGTGTTGAAGGCTTTTAAATAGTCATCAGAGAAATCGAATTTCACATCTTTAACTAATAAATTAGTTAAAGGTTTAGATATAATCAAAAAGTTCTTAATAAACCTTTTGTAAAATCCAGCATGGCCCAGAAATGATCTTATTCCCTTAACATTTATGGAAGGAGGTAATTTCTCAATAATATCGGTTTTTGCTATATCTACATGAATTCCCTTCTCATCTATCTTATGATCTAAGACTATACCTTCATTAACCATAAAATGACATTTCTCCCAATTCAATACAAAATTAGTTTCTTCACATCTAGCAAGTACTTTATCCAAATTTTCTAGACATTTTTCAAAAGAATCTCAATATACAGAGAAATCAGCCATGAAAACTTCCATAATATCCTCCACACAATTACTAAAAATAGCAGAAACACACCTCTAAAAAGTAGCCGAAGCATTGCACAACCGAAAAGGCATTCTTCTATAAGCAAATATACTAAATGGACATGTAAAAGTGGTTTTGTCCTGGTCATCTGGCTTGAATTTTAAAATATCTACATAATCCATCAAGAATATAGTAATATGCATGACCGGATATCCTTTCTATGGTAAAGGGAAATGGTCTTTCCTAGTGGCTGCATTTAATTTTCTATAGTCTATGCAAACTCTCCATCCAGTTGTTGTCCTAGTAGGAACTAAGTTACCCTTTTCATTCCAAACTACAGTAATACCTTCCTTTTCCGGAACACATTGAATTGGATTAACCCATTCACTATCTGAAATAAGATATTTAATTCCTCCATCTAGCAACTTATTCATTTCCTTTTTAACAACTTCCTTCATGTGAGGATTTAATCTTCTTTGCGGTTCTATCTTAGGTTTACTATCATTTTCCAAATTTATGGAATGCATTACTATATTAGGGTTAATCCCTCTAATATCGAAAATTTGCCAAACAATACTCCTAATTCTACCCATTATTGTCTCCGATAATGCTTCTTCCAGCAGATTAGATAACTTACTAGAAATGATAATTGGTAGGATATTGTTGATTCCTAAAAATACATACTTCAAATGATTAGACAAATGCTTAAATTCTACTAAGGGTGGTTTATCTATAGAAGGTAGTGTAGATTCATCCTCTCTAACTAATTTCTCGGTTTCAGAGAAATATTCTAAATTTTCAAGATATTCAGATGTTGATTCTTCATGAGATGTGACATGACAAATTTCATCTTCTCATGTATCAATTAGATTATCAATCATGTAATCTCCACAAAACTTATCCCAATGCATGTTAGCAAACATTTTGACTAAAAAAAATAAAATAACAAATAAATATATGAATAAAAGAAAAGCATACCGTAGTCTCCTGATCTTTAAAACACACTTGCCTTCCCAGACAACGACACCAAAAACTTGATTGCAAGGTTTTGACTCTATTTATTTTGAGGGCTTATATTTTGTAATGGTGCCAAAAACCTTGTTGCCCACCTTTCTACTGATAAAAGTTCAAAATACGAACAGGTGTTGTCAATACCGCTTATCAAAATAGAAAAATGGTGACCATTGTAAGTATATAGTTTCGATGTAGTTTTAAAAGATATCGATCCCACAGGGAAGGAACCAGTTCTAAAGACCAACATGAGTAACGGGGTAAACGAAAATAGATAATTTTTATTGTTGTTGGGTTGGTTGGGATATGATGGTAAATAAATAGATAAATGTATAAATAGATTAGAGTACAAGAAATTGGTATAGATTATCCCTACGAACAAGTATAGCAAAGAAAACATGCAAAATCATCAAAGATATTAAGTATAATAGACTACTTTAACATATTCGGTTCTAAACTCTCAGATATTCAATTATTCACCATAGAGCAACACATGAAATGACTTTTCTAAATCTAGTGCTAACGAATTAAGATGATTATATAAACTTAGATACCAATAGTACTATGCTTAGTACGGGTCGCTCTCACATAGCCATATTTAGCAAGTTACCATTTCAAAAATGTTGGCTCAGTAAATAACTTCATAATCACAAATCCAGTGATTATACACAATCTTGTTAACCCCTAAATCACTCTTAAAGTTAACTCAAAAGCATATAACTTGATTAATATAAAAAACTCAACACGAAATACCCAAAATGACACATAGACATGCCATAAACTTTGAAATAGAAAGTATAAGTAGAAAACAAAGCAAAGTTGTAAGGTATGCAAGTGAAAGCTAAAGTTGATCAAACTGTATCCACTCTTTAATGGGAGTTGTCAATTTCCGCAATTTCTACGTCTACTTTGAATTCGGTCTCGACTCGAACAGAACCTTCGCTAGGATGTTATTCTTTATGAATATTGAATAAATGAATAATGAAGAACGAAAACTTTTATTGATAAGTGCTTTCCAATTACACTTATACAAAAATCGCTCGAATATGTAGAGAAATCTAGTGATTAAAATAAGATTCGAATCACTTACTCATTTTCTCGCTAACATAGAATGAAGTGAAATCTGCTTGATTTTCTCTCTAAAACTATGCATGCACGTAAACCACACTACACAGCATATGCCATATGCCAAACCACACCACAACACATGAAATTATGGTGTTTGGAGCCTTATTTATAGAGTATGAAGGGTTGCATCCATTCAGATGTAAGGTCATGTCCATTGGCGAAGAGTTACAACGCTTCATTGTGATTGGTTGAATTGGTTTGATCTCATCTACAATGGAAAGGCACCTTTTCATGATTCGTTAACTTCCAAAAGGTGTCTTTTCATCTGACAATTGAAGGCGGTTAATCATTCTTATCCGGTGGTTGAAAGAAGAGAAGAGTTGACCAAAAACTATTAAGGTCGCGATCGTGAGTACTTGGCTGGCAACTTTCTGTTGTGAAGGTTAACAAGTCACGACCGTTGGCAACTTTCTGTTGTGAAGGTTAACAAGTCACGACCGCGATATATGTGTCACGATCGTGACATGCCTTTTTCACATGGTTCCTCTTTTTTGATTTCTACCAATATTTGACATCTTCGATCCTTTGCCAATTCTTTAAGTTCCACGCATCTTTTTGCACCCTTTTCACTTTTTTTGCATAGATTTCCAACTTTAATCATTTTACTTCCAAGATTTACCTAGTACCTGCATTTGCATAAAAAACACCTACATACCATGTGAAATCTTTTATATGAAGTATAAAATGAAACAAAACCATATGTTTAATGATTGAAAATATCATGATAATAAGTGTAATTATACACTTATCACACCCCAAAACTTAACTTTTGCCTTGTCCTCTAGGTAAAAACAACATAAGTGTATAGATTAGTATTCAAGTTTGTACCTCATTTGGCGAAAGACTATCGTAGTGAGTACCACATTCCCATGCTGCATAAAATTCAAGTAGAAGTTCAAAATTTCCCTCAAATTAGTAATGTGCAATTTATATAGTCTAGTTGCATACCTTTGCTCTTTACGGAGAGTCAATCAAATTGGGTCTTCATATAAGTGTTATATGCTTACTCGAATATTACCTTCCCTCAAGTATAGTATAAAGTATAAAGGATAAAAGGAGCACACTTTGGAAAGTTTGATCTCAAGGAATTTTTGGGTAACCTAGGATGCTAAAAACACTCTTAGTGGTTGCATTTTATGCTTCATACCACTCTCCTCGTTTTTTCGTGTTAGCATTTTATGCTCCATACCACTTTCTCTTATTTTTTTCTTTTAAGCATATGTTTTTTGAAGTACTTTATACTTTGCACCATTTTTTCGTGCTATGCTACTTTTCTTTTTTCACTCATTGAAGGGTTGCAGTCCATACCATTCCTCAGCTTTTGCATAACTCAATGGTTATCCTCTCTTTCTTTTGATTTTTCCTCTCTTAGTACCCTCATCCTTTATTTATCAATTTCAAAGTATTATGGCTATAGTTTCCCAACACTTTAAACACACTTAATACTTATAGGATTTATTCGAGAATAGAATATAAAACTCATAGTAAGAACACTACTGGATATTACTCCACTTAAACTTATCGGTAGCATTAAACTAAAATTGTATAACTTATAATAATTCATGTTGCATTGAAATATATATCGAAACTTACTTGGAATGTTGCTTTTGAGTGTTACCAACAACTCATCCTTGCCAAATGCAAAATGTTGTGCGAAAACGCTCACATTCTCAACTTGTGGTCATACTCGAAACATTTAGTTCGAAATATGCACTAACATCAAACTTCAAATACCTAACACTCAAAATAACCTTGGAACATATGTTAGTATAGTATAGGTATGGATAATGTATAAATAACACAAAATCAAGAAAAATTTTCAATTTCTTCGATTTTTTTATTTTATTTAATTTTTTTTAGATTTTCGGGATTGGTTTACAAACGCTGCCCACACTAAAGAACACAATGTCCTCATTGTGGAAGACTTTATCTTGAAGAAAAACATAAAAATGAAAAATAATGAACTATTCTAAAAATTTGAAAAAGAGAAATAAAAAAAAGAGAACACCTATTTCATTGAGAGGGAGAATCCGGGGGACTAGGAGTAAATTGATAGTTTTGTTTTCTAAAGAAAGAGAGTAATTTTCGAAGCATCGATTTGGTGCTTGCTCGCTTTCCAATCTTTTGGAGCTTCTTCTTCTTCATCTTCTTCTTTAATCATTGGAGCTTTTCCATGATGACATCTAGCGATTAGATTAAATGGTCCAATAGAAGAATCTTATTGAGTCGAGATTAGCTTCTTGGTGTGGTTGGAGTAGGAATAGAAAGAATATACACCATTATTCTCTTAAAGAAGTCCGGTATTCTTTAAGTAAGTTTCATCCATATAGCGAAAATACTCATCCGGTTGTTGGATATAGGGGGAGTTCGCTTCTTGCACCCAAGACGATAGCGATGATAATTTCGGCCCCCCCAATCTTGTTTCTCATACTTATAGAATTCTTCTTCATCATGTCCCATATGATATCCATGAATTCTGCTTTTTGTTTCATAAAAGTGCAAGAAAGAACAAACAAATCTTTCTTTTGGACTTTGGTGTTCTCTACTGGACAAAATAACGAAGTGGAAAGGTATTTGTGGTGAAGAAGAATGCACTCATCCTTAATTAGTTTATTAGGAGTATTTTTGGGGTTGAAGACTCTCTTACCAGTTAAATCTTCCCAAACTCGATTTGATTGAAAAGAATCTGTAATGGTTGATGATTTTTTGACTTCAAACCCAAACCAAGTATGCATCATATCCCTCGTTATTGTATATTGATTACCTTGTTTATGGAATTTTATCAGCCTTTTCCTTACATCTTCATAGTTGAATGTCACTAGACATTCAAGAATCCAATCTCGATTATGTGGAAATCTCATATCCACAAACTTTATGAATATAAGAGCTGAAAGATAAGCCACCATCTCTCTACAGAGATTTAATGTTTCCAGGAAGACCATATCGAGGAACATCATCCCCGTGATATCCAATTTGCTATGTTTTTGGTAGTGCTTGCCCTCTTCCCTTATCCTTAAAGGGAAAGGACAACCATACTCCTCTTGGTATGTTTAGCTTTCTCTCCTATTTGCAGATTTCTTCAAAGGCATCTTGATTGTATTGAAGTGGAAAGGTTTAAAGAAAAAAAAAGGTTCAATGTTGATGAGTGAAGATGAAGAAATTTCAGAATTTTTGTAAGCTTTTAGAAGGTTTTGGTGGCTAGGGTTCAACTTATACCTGTTTATAAAGTTCTAAGTGGTCTCTAATTAGCCGCAATAGTCAATATAGCCGTTATTACTCAAAACTAGCTGTTAATGGCAGTTACGGACATCTGTCGCATTCTGAATCGTGATCTGTAACGATTATATTTTTCCCGTGTCATGATTGCGAAGGCTTGTCATGATCATGACTTCTTAATCATAGAAAAAGTAGGTTTTGAAACCCGATATTCACAAGCACACGAGTTGTATGTCGTAGTCGCGAGCTTCTTTAATTCTTTAAATTCTTCAATTTTTAGACTTTGTACCTATAAGAACTTAAAAACACAAACAAACATTGTTAAATACAGAAGATAAATATTTACTATTTCATACCTTGAATGATCATGGTGATGATAGTAATTGAACATCAACATCTTGTTGTTCAAATTTATTTTCGAGATAAGGTTTGCATTGTTGACCATTGGCTCGAAATATTTCTCCATTTTCGGCTTTCAATTCCATTGCTCCATTGTGAAACACTCAAATAACTTCATAGGGTCCCTTCTAACGAGATTTGAGTTATCCAGGGAACAAGCGAAGCCTAGAATTATATAATAGAACTCTATCTCCAACCTTAAACATCTCTTTTTGTAGTTTTACATCGTGCCATCATTTTATCTTCTCTTTGTAGATCTTTGCATTTTCAAATGATGACAAATGTAGTTCTTCTAACGCATTAAAATCCAACTTTCTTCTTTCACCAGCTTTGTGTAAATCCTTATTCAAATTCTTCAGAGCCCATAAAGCTTTATGCTCTTATTCAACTGGTAAATGACAAGGCTTTTCGTAAACCAACTTATAGGTTGTCATACCAATAGGTGTCTTAAAAGCTATTATGTAGGCCCATAATGCATCATTTAACTTAACAGACCAATCTTTCCTAGAATTTGAGATAGTCTTTTCGAGAATCCACTTAATTTCTTGATTAGAGATTTCTACTTGACCACTAGTCTGAGGGTGATATGGTGTAGTAACTTTATGATGCACTCCATACTTTTGCATCAAATTCTCAATAGTTTTATAGGTGAAATGTGAAACTCCATCGTAATTTATGGTCCTAGGAACTCCAAATCTACTAAATAATTGCTTAAGAAACTTATCTACTACTCTAGCATCATTCTTACAATATGCGCTAGCTTCAACCCATTTCAAAACATAATCAACTACAACCAGAATGTAATAATTACAATTGGAGGTTGGAAATGATCCAATGAAATCTATACCCCAAACATCAAAAAGTTCCACTTCTAAGATGTTTTTTAATGGCATCTCATCCCTTCAACTTATATTTTCTGTTCTCTAAAAATTATCACAATTGTGAACAAAATCTTTACTATCCTTGAATAACGTTGGCTATAAAACCCACTTTCTATAACTTTAGCAGCTATCATGGCAATGACTTAAATTCATCGGCAATGACTTAAAATTGAAGAAAAGTTATTATCATCTATACATCTGCAGATAAATGTTCTAATATCCTTAAGAAATTTCTTCTTACCATTATAATCTAAATCAGAGGGTAAAGTATGCATAACTAAGTAATTTGCAAAGTTGGCATACAATGGATTAACAGTATGTTTGACAGACATAAGATTTTCATCCGGAAAGAATTCATTAATATCACCAGTTTCACCAATAGGTCCCTTATCATCTTCTAGATGAGATAAGTGATCAACAATGGTATTCTCACTTCCCTTTTTGTCCCTTATTTCTAAGTTAAATTCTTGTAAAAGAAGGATCCACCTAATTAATCTAGGTTTGGCATCTTTCTTAGCAAACAAATATCTTAAAGAAGCATGATCTGTATAAACTATTACTTTAGATCCAATCAAATATGATCTAAACTTGTCACATGCATATACGACTGCTAACATCTCTTTTTCCGTAGTTGTGTAATTGAATTGTGCTGAAGACAAAGCTTCACTCGCATAATATATTGCATGCAAATTCTTTTTCAACCTTGGATCTAATACACAACCAACATCAACATCACTAGCATCACACATCAATTCAAATGGCAGAGACCAATTTGGTTTAACAATTATGGGTGCCGAAATTAGTGCTTGTTTTAAAGTTTTGAAGGCTTTTAAATTGTCATCAGAGAAATCGAATTTTATATCTTTAACTAATAAATTAGTTAAAGGTTTAGCTATAACAGAAAAGTTCTTAATAAACCTTCTGTAAAATCCAGCATGACCTAGAAATGATCTTATTCCCTTAACATTTATGGGAGGAGGTAATTTCTCAATAATATCGGTTTTTGCTATAGCTACATGAATTCCCTTCCCATCTATCTTATAACCTAAAACTATACCTTCATTAACCATAAAATGACATTTCTCCCAATTCAATAGAAAATTAGTTTCTTCACATCTAGCAAGTACTTTATCCAAATTTTCTAGACATTTTTCAAAAGAATCTCCATATACAGAGAAATCATCCATGAAAACTTCCATAATATCCTCCACTTACTTAGTAAAAATAGCAGAAACACACCTTTGAAAAGTAGCCAGAGCATTACACAACCCAAAAGGCATTCTTCTATAAGTAAATGTATTTTGTCTTGGTCATCTAGCTTGATATGAATTTGAAAATATCTAGAGAATCCATCAAGAAAACAATAATATGCATGACTAGATATCCTTTCTAACATTTGATCTATAAATGGTAAAGGGAAATGGTCTTTCCTAGTGGCTGCATTTAATTTTTTGTAGTCTATGCAAACTCTCCATCCAGTTGTTGTCCTAGTAGGAACTAAGTTACCTTTTCATTCTAAACTATAGTAATACCTCCCATTTTCGGAACACATTGAACAAGACTAACCCATTCATTATCTGAAATCGGATAGATAATTCTTGCATCTAGCAACTTAATAATTTCCTTTTTAACAACTTCCTTCATGTGAGGATTTAATCTTCTTTGCCTTTTTATCTTAGGTTTACTATCATTTTCCAAATTTATGGAATGTATTATAATATTAGGGCTAATCCCTCTAATAATGTAAATTTACCAACCAATA